>PVJD01008465.1:0-27935 GCA_004026545.1 Mormoops blainvillei
CCAGCAGTCATTGTGAAAGTTCAGGGAGCTGGTTGTACTTAATCAGGGAAGGCAGTTATATGGTATTATGACTCTGCCTTCCAGGGTTTCTCATAAAATCCAGGAAAGGTATGGCATATATATGGCATGGGTGCCAAAAATATAACCCTCTGGAGCTCATGACATACTTTGCTAATCAGTCACGAAGCTCTTTTCTGGTGAGTTAGAGTACAGCCTTATAATACTTATTTAAAAAAAAACAACTGCTCTGTTCAATCATTTCCAGTAAGTTGTAGTTGGCCCTCAGTCAAGACATATTTGCCACTCCTATTTAGTATCTGCACATTTAATCTGTACACAAAAAGGGATCTTCAACTGAATCTGAGAGAGGCAACAATGTGTTCACTCTGGGGGACTTAAGGTATAACAAAGGAATGCCGTATGAAGAAGGCTCAAGGTGCATGATTAACATCACTAGGCATCATCAGATTCACCTAAAGCTTGAGTTGCTTGGTAGGTTGAGTAGTCTGCTGCCTCTTTTTAATCTAGGTAGGTATATAATAGTTTTGTGGTATGAATCACTCAGAATTGATGGGAAGTGAGCTAAGTTTGGAAAACCAACATAGGAAGTAAATACATTCCTTTGAAAGTTGAAAGGAGATTTGCTATGGAAGAAAACTTGCTAGAAACATTACCACTAGCTATTGAGCATTTATAAGTCACAAAATGAAAGATTATATTAGATCTATCTTTTCAAATTGTGTGCTAAGAATTGCTACAACTATCTCTCAGGGCAATTTTAAGCAGACAGGCTAGAAGTCGCCTTACCCTTCACCCCCAAAACAAACAAACAAACAAACAAACAAACAAAACAAAAGCAGGAGCATCTCAGTGTTTTTCTTTTTATGAAAGAAGTCTTCAATAAAATTTATTCAGTCCTAGGTTCCCATGCATTTCTCACATGGTTTCAGGACATGGACACAAACCACCAAGGTGAGCAATAAGAGTTTGGAAGTAGTTACCCAAGAAGATCAAAAGTCATTAGAAACAGAATCAGTGATACATTCAGTTGATGGCTCATAGACCTAAGTGTAGAATATACTACACTGACTCATCTGAAACTAGGAAAGTTGAAGAAAGTTACCTGAAAAGGTACAGACCATTCCAACCCTTTATCCTTTAGGGTAGTCAGTGAAACAATTCTGTGTATCAGCCATGAATCCTTCTTACATAAAAAGCATTTATCATGAGAAAAAAGCATGTACTGTGTTTTGCCATGTATAATGTGCCCCTGTGTATAATGTGCACCCATGTTTTTGGCCCAAGCTTTAAGGAAAGAATATCTTTCATTTTAATTTTTAAATTCAGTTATTTATTTATTTATATTTAGAAACAAAACTGATCATCAGATTCCAGGGTACTATTTTGCATATGGATATTGTTATTGCTTTCTAGAGTTATACTTTTAATGCATAAGTATAAATGAAATAATTAAAATCATTTATATAGATACAGAATTAGTACGGCCCATGTATAATGCACATCCTTATTTCTCCCTCAAATATTTGGACAAAAAATGTGCATTATATATGGCAAATTACAGTACATGCTATTTATCATGTTAGCTGCGTAATTTAACAGAAATAAGAGTCTAGAAGTTTTCTTGGTCATGCCCTGGAAATGAGAACATTTTACTTTATCTACAAAGATCTATGGATCACAGCAGCAAACACTCTCTTTTTCTTTGTTTAAGACTAAGATAGCACAGAGAGAATCATTAGGTAAAGGTCGTCTGGTAGAACTCAGTAGGTTTCAGGAAGCCATTGAAATGATAAAACTTGGGCCAAAGTTTCTATATATGAAAAATAAATTGATATAGGGTAATCAAAGAGGCCCTTTTTGATGTGTGGCTATTAGAGCAAATATCACCATGAAACTTCTAGTTGATCCAATCCTCAGTAACATTGGGTGTGTACTGAATTATTAGCATGCTAATAAGTGTTTAGTGTAATGTCACTGTGGTTTAAAAATGGATTTGCCCATTGTTGCTAATCATTTCATCATTTCATGTGATTGTATATTCACTGGTGTGAACTGTTTATATAAATACTGTATATCTCTTCAATTATTTATATCATTTAACATTTCTCTCAGCAGTATTTTGTGGTTTTCAGTTTATAAGTCTTGCACATTCTTTTCAGGTTTATCCCAAAGCAATTCATAGTCCAATGCTATTTTAACAAGGCGTTTACAAAATTTCAGTTTCTGGGCATTCTTTTCTATTACATAGAAAAAGAATTGATTTTTGTACATTGACCTGGTATCTTTCAACACTGCCAACTTGTATATTAGTTCTAGTATTTTTTTCTAGATTTCATCAAATTTTTAACATAGACCATCATGTCATCTTCAGATAGGCAGTTTTACTTCTTTTTTATCTGAATGACATTTGTTTCTTTTCCTTGTCTTATTGCACTTGATAGAACTTTCCTGTACAGTGCAGTAGAAGTGCTGAGAGTGGGCATCTTGGCCTTGTTTCTAATCTTTGAGGGAAACAGTCAGTCTTTTATTATTAAGTAAGATGCTGCTGTGAGTTTCTCAGAGCTGCTCTTACCAAGCTGAAAAAGTTCCCTTCTATTCTTAGATTGCTGAGATTTATACTAAAAATGAATGTTGGCTTTTCTGAAATACGTTTTCTTTATCTACTAAGGTAATCCTGTGGAAACCTCCAATTCTTTGTTAATACGGTGCATTACGTTGACCACTTTTAAAATCTTCAACTGCGCCTGCATTCCTGAGAGCATTCCTACTGGTGCCGTAACGTCTCGTCCTGCGCACATCCATATTTCTATCTGGTATCATTTTTCGTTCATGCAGCACAGGTCTGCTGTCAAATTCTTTAAATTTTGCTGTTTCTGAAAAAGACTTCATTTTGTTTTTATTTTTGAAAGGTGTTTTTTATCTTATAGAATTTTTGGTTGAGGGATTTTTCTTTTACAGCTTGAAAGATGTTGATCCACTGTTATCTCTCTTGAATTGTTTCTGATGAAGACTCTATCATTCTTACCTTACACATTGTTTGCATCATTTCTGCTTTTTTTCTGAAGACTTTTAAGATTTTTTAATCATTTCTATAACAATGATATGTCATAATTGATATGATTATGATGTATCTTCTAGTTTTATTAATGTTTCTAATTCTTGTGTTTCTTAGATCTGGATTATATAGTTTCCATCAAATTTGGAAAACAATTTGATCATTATTTGCTCATTTTTTGTGCCGTACCGTCCTCGCCAACAACTCCAATATCATGTATATGAGTCACATTCCCTGATGATATGTTCTTTTTTTGTTTTTTGAGACATTTTTCTTTCTGTATTTCATTTTAGTAGTTTCCTTTGCTATTCTTCAATTTACTAATTTCTCTTCTGCAATATCTAATCTGGATTAATGCTACTCAGTGTATTTTTTTATATCATGAAAAATACATATTACACTGTACTCAGAAAATGTAGTTTCTACATCTTGAATTTTGCTTTGGGTCTTTTAAAAAAAGTCACACATCTTTATCTAACAGTTTTCATCTATCTTTTAGCTTACTGAAGGTATGGAATATAGTAATAATAAAACTTGAACATCTCCGACTGCTAATTCTTGTACCCGTATCCGTTTTGATTGAGTTTTTTTCCTTCTCACAGTGAGCAGTACTTTTCTGTTTCTTTTCATGCCTAATGGTATTTGAGCAGACGTCAAACGTTGTGAGTTTTACTTTGCTGAGTGCTGGATGTTTTTGTATTCCTATAAATTCTACTGAACTTTGTTTTAAGGTGCAATTAAGTTACTTGGAAACATTTTGAAACTTTCAAGTTTTGCTTTTAAGCTTCATTAGGGAGGATTAGACCATCATATTATATAGGGCTAATTATTTTGTGCTACTGAGGCAAGATTCTTGTAAGTTTCCTGCCCAATATCCTTTGAATTATGAGGTATTTCTGGCTGGCTTGAGAACAAATACTATTTCTGGGCATGAGTGAGCTATGGGTACTATTCCTTCTAGTATTTTCTAGTGTTCCTCACACCCACTCACCCACCCAGGTCTTAGGTAGTTTCCTTACGAGCCTGTGCTATCAATCTCCTCAATACTTAGAAGCCCTTCTGCCATTTCTGGAGTGCTCCCTGCATTCAGTTCTGTACGTGAGTATCCTACGCACTTCCTGGATTTTGAGTTGCTTTGATTAAATATCTTCAATAGTCTCAAATAAATTATTTGAACTATCCCATTTTAGAGAGATTGTTTGTGCAATGTAAAGGCATTTGAGAAGCATATCTTCTAATCAATAATAAAAACCAGAGATAATCCCAGTGACTATCCTGTGACTTGAGATTATTTTTTTCTTCTTTAACGTGAGGGTGCATTATTTAAGAAGTCAAGTAAGTAAATGTGTCTTGTTGATTCGGAGACTAAGAAGAAAATCTATGGCCAATATTTTTATATTCAAGAGTTTGTGAATGGTGAATAAATCACTTGAAGGTTGTGGAAAGGGACTTCCAGAAACTGAGGAGTGTTTATTAATAGAATTTTGATTTAAAAAATTAAGAAAATTAAAAAAAAAACCCTATTTCAGTACCCAGGATGTGCTATAACTTCTGAGTGAACAAGAAAATTAACTTTTAGGTACATTTGAAATTTAGTATGAGTGGTTTTTAAAGACAGAATTTGTACTCCTGTTTTTAACTTTTGTGAGGTTTATCATCATGATAAAGAGGATGAATACTGGATCTAGATTATCTGGATTCAAACCCTGAATCTGCAAATTACTTCTCTGTGCTTCAGTTGTCACATCCATAAAATGAGAATTATAATATTGCTTATCTTACATGGTTGTTATGAGGATTAAATGCATTATTACACACAAAGCTCTTAGAAGAGTGACTGGTAGATTGAGGAGCCAGATAAATGTTAGCTATTAGCCATTAGCCTTGAGTTTTCCATTAACTCTCTGTCTTGATAAGCAACTTGAGAATGTTCTGTAAGGTCTTTCAGTCTCTGATTTCTCATCTGTACAATAATGTGGTTTTATGTTTGCTAGTAGATTTTATCTTAAATGCCAACTCTGATTAGCATTAGGTACTTGGTTCATAGTATTTATAAGGATTGTATCTGGGCTGGAAAGAAAAATAATTCAGTATCAATTAGCTGTCTCTGCAATGAGCCCTGTAGTCAGACTTGTAGAGTGAGTGTACACACATATCTACATACATTCACACACTCATTTAACAGTGTAGATATACATAATATATGTGTGCATATTTGTATATGTGTCTGTGTGTATATGAGAGGTCTGTCCAGAAAAAGTCCTGCCACTGTTAATATAATGAGAACGGTTTGTGCAACATCGATGTAACCTGGCAGCCAAGGAGAGTGGACTGGAATGTACACATGTGAGCAATGATGACTTCACTGTACTAGTCAATGGGGGCAGTAGATGCTGTTGAGTGAGGATGTGCACTGTGTGGCTGTCAAATTCAAAGTGACTAATTGAGTAGAGCAATGAATCTGCATCAAATTTTGCATTAAGCTTGAACATTCCCCCATGGAAACTGTTCAGATGATTCAGAGGGTCACAGATATGGGCAACTGGGGATTGCACTAGAACACTCCCATTCATGCATCACGTCTTGTGCAGAGTTTTTTGGTGAAACATCAAATCACCCAGGTGACTCAGCCCCTCTAACAGGCCAGATTTGGTGCCCTGTGACTCCTGGCCTTTCCCAAAACTAAAATCACCTTTGAAAGGGAAGTGATCTTGGACTGTTGATGTGATTCAGGAAAATACAATGGGGCAGCTGATGGTGATTGGGAGAGGCCCCAAGGTGCCTCATTTGAAGGGGACTGAGGCATCATTGTCTTATGTACAATGTTTCTTATGTATTGTATCTTCTTCAATAAATATCTCGATTTTTCATGTTACATGGCTGGATACCTTTTGGACAGACCTTGTATATAATATATATACATATTTGCCATCTCTTGATATCACAGTTGTTCCTTTCAGTTTCAACATGAAATAATTGCATGGTTTTATTATTTTAAAAAAGAATTCTATTCTTAGTAAAATTATAATTGCTATGGTATTTGCAATACTATTGGGCTCCAAACTGTCAGGTCTCTCCCTGCATTTGGGAAGCTCGCCACCTACGAGTACAGCAGAGCCTATACCCATAGCAAAGACTCCAAATGCTTGATTCTTAGTGCTCTGTCCTCCTTTAGAACTAGAGCATAAATGTACTCCCTAAGTCCACTTATGTGACATATCCTCCCAGATTCGCATATGAGGAGATAAAAGAGAGAAACTGGACTAAATCCACTTGGGTGAAGTTAGAGATAAGTTGCAGTCTGTGCATTCAGTGACTTCTAAAGAAGACAGACTTTTTGACATGACTTCATATTTATCCTGACAGAGTAGATGCTAAGGCTGTTTGTTCAACATCCTGAAGATTTTTTGAGCTGTCTTCTATCACGTGACTTTGTCCCCTAAATTCCTAAGTTAGCCTTTATTGATTTTGCAGCCAAAACATGGATATTACATGGAGTTGCATAATCTATGATGTTTCTTTTACAGTTATCTGTGCCTACTTCCTGGCAGGCCTTGTGTGACCCCAGTGGACTATATCTCCTCCACTACATATGTTTCTGTTTAAATTACAGCACCACAAATGGGGGACCAGTTGCTCTCAGTACCAAGAAATACACCAGAAGGAAACAAAATCTAATGGGCAAAGGAGAAGAGATCAAATAAAAATTTCCCTATTACATGTGTGACTAGCCAGAGATCACATGTAATCTGGCAGTCACAATGCAGCAACTACCTGTCCTTTTTATCAATTTATATTCATCGTCTCCATCTTCTAATGTTATTCCCTCCTTTGATATGCACTTTGGAATGGAATAATCTGGTTAACCATGTAATCTTCAATATGTTATCTAAAGTTATGGAAAATAATTCCAGACTTTATGAAGTTTTTGTAAAGCTTATGAATAGTGTACATTTTATCTGTTTTGTTGAACCTACCCCCAAGATCTGCTTATCCGTAGAGTCTTGTCAAGTCCACTGACCTTTCCAAATAACCAGTTTTTGGTTTTGGTTGATTTTCTTTATTGTTTTCTGGTTTTCAGGTTCATTCATTCGTGCTCTAAATCTATTAGTTCTTCTCTTCTATTTGCTGTAGCCTTAAGTTAATCTTTTTTAAAAAATATAGTTTCCTAAAATGGGAGCTTACATTGTATTGGATCGAGAGCTTCCTATTCTTCTGGTACATGCATTTAATACTCTACAATTCCTTCCAAGCACTGTTTTGGCTGTAGTCCACAGATTTTAGTAAGTTATACTTTCGCTTTTATTTAGCTCAAAAACATATTTAAATTTATCTCGAGACTTCTTTGATCTATATGTTACTTAGAAATATTTTAATTTCCAAATATTTAGTGATTTTCTAAGTATCTCTCTGTTGTGAATTTCTAGTTTAATTTCACTGTAGTCTAAGAACATCTTTTGTATGATTTCTAGTTTTTTAAATTTATTAAGGTGCGTTTAATGGCCAAATGTGGTCAGTTGTAGTGACTACTCCATGGGAACTTGAGAAGAAAGTATATCCTGCTGTTGTTGGATGAACTGTTCTATAAAAGTCAATTTGCCCAATGTGATTGGTGTCACTTTTTAGGTCATGTATATCTTTACTGATTTTCTTCTTGTATAATTTATTTGTTATTGACAAAGAAATATTGAAGCATCTGACCATAATAGTGCATTTTGGGTATTTTTCCTTTTAGTTCTGTTACTTTTTGCTTCATATATTTTGATATTCTCTTTCTAGGTTGATACCTGTTTAAAGTATTTCTTCTTTGGGAACTGACCCTTAATTATCCTGTGGTGTTCCTTTCTATCTCTGCCAGTCTTCCTTGTTCTGAAGTATACTTTACCTGAAATTAGTATAGCTACTCAAACTTTCTTTTGATTTGTGTTAGCACAGTATGTCTTTCTCTGTCTTTGCTTTTAACCTAAGTTTCTTTTTCTTAAGAATTTTTTTATCCTCACCCAAGGACATACTCACTGATTTTTAGACAGAGCGGAAGGGAGGAGGAGAAAGAGGGAGAGAAACATGAATGTGAGAGATAAACATTGATCCTGAGGGGGGACCAAACTGTAATCCAGGCATGTGCCCTGACCAGGAATCGAACCTGCGACATGTCCGTTTACGGGGCAACACTCCAGCCAGCTGAGTCATACTGGTCATGGCTCTAAGTTTCTATATTTAGAGTGGTTTCCTTCAGACAACATGTAATTTGATTTTTAAGGCCACTCTGACATTTTCTTTTAGTTTTTTAAATCATTTACATTTAAAGTGATTTTTGATATATGATTAATATCTATCATCTATGTACTTAGTTTATATTCTTGAATTTTTCTTTGTTTCTTTATTCTCCATCTTTCTGCCTTTTCTGGTTTTAACTGAGAGTTTTATATAATTCAATTTCCTCTCCTAACTTAGCATTATCAATTACACAATTTTAAAAAATAGTGATTTCCCTGCAGTTTATGATATGCATTTTATACTATCAAAGTTAACCTTCGGTAAACACTATACTGATTTGTGTGTAGGGTATGTACCTTACAACAGAATAGTCCCAGTTCCTTCTTCCTATTTCTTGTAACATTGCTGTGGTTCATTTCACTAATGCACATGTTCCTACAATCACCCAATACATTGCTACTATTGTTGCTTTAAACAGGCATCTTATAGATCAATTAAGATTAAGAAAATGAAAGGTTATATTTAATATTCATTTACTTCTTCTCCAATGGTCTTTATGTAAATCCAAGTTCCTGACTATACAATTTTCCTTCTGTCTGAAAAACTTCCTTTAACATTTGTAGGCAAATCTACTAGTAATGAATTCCTTCCGTTTTTGCCTGAGAAAGTCTTTATTTCTCCTTCACTTTTGAAGGATTATTTCACTGGCTACAGAATTCAAGTTTGGTGGGTTTTTTTCTTTCAATGCTTTATTTTACTGTATTCTTGCTGGCATAATCTGTGATGAGAAATCTCATGTAATCCTTACCTCATGTCTCTATAGATAGGGTGATTTTTCCCCCATCTGGCTTCTTTCAAGATTATCTTTTTGTTTTTATTTTCTACAGTTTGAACATGCCTAAATGTATACATTCCCATATTTATTCTGTTTCATACTCTCTGCACTTCCCAGATCTGCGGTGTGGTACATGTCACTAATTTTAGAAAGTTCTTGGACATAATTAGCTTAAATATTTTTTCTGCTCCTTTCTCTCTTGCTGGTGTGCCTATTATGTGTACATTATAACTTTTGTAATGGTTCTGCCATTCTTATACATTCCATTATTTTCATTCTTTTTTTTCTCTTTTCATTTCTGCCTAAGTAGTTTCTATTGGTATATCTTCAAGCTCACTGGTTATTTCCTTAGTTGTGTCCATTCTACAGACGAGTGTTATTCAGGGCATTTTTCATTTTGTAGTGTTCATATTTCTAGCATCTCCTTTTGTTTCTTATTTTTATAATTTCCATTTTCTCTGCTGCTATTAACCATCTGTTCTGGCAGGTTGTCTACTTTTCCCAGTAGAGACCTTAACATTATTAAGCACACTTATTTTTAAAAATGTCTTATCATTCTAATATCTGGATCTGATTCTCATGCTTGTTTTGTCTCTTCAGATTATGTTTTTTCTTGCCTTTGGAAATGGCTTCTAATTTTTTTTTTGAAATTAGTACATATACCAGGTAATTAAAGCTGAGGTAAATAGTAATTTAGTGTGAAATTTTATGCTAATCCATCCAGAAATTGGACTGTGTGTAATGTTTGCAAGGAGCCGTAGTTGTCACAGGCTTCAGATTTCTATAGCGTGCTTGTTTCAGGGCCCTTGTTGCCTCTGGACTTCCCTAAAAACTCCTCACACAGAACCGGAGTCTTACAGCCTTTTCAGCTGCAATCCACTGCTGTTATGCCGCAGTCTTGTTGTGGTGGTGGTAATGTATGAAGCAGGGAAAGTGTGTGGTAGCGTTCTAGTTAAATTCCAGTCTTACTCGAGTTTTTCTGCGTGTGTTACCCATTTGCTCTGACTTTCACAAGAGTTTCTACAGCGGTATCATGCCCTCCCTCCCCGCCGCCCCCCAACTGCCACCTACTCTCCTACCTGGCTACTGGGTTCCAAACCTATGTCCTTGAAACCCCGGCCCCTGTTGACTATGTACTTTTCCCGGCTTCGGTGAAACAAGAGGCTAGATTGGCCTGGAGCGAGAAAGGCAGGAGTGCCCTTCCCTTATCTGGGACAAAGCTCTAATAAAGTCTGCTCTCCTGGAGGGAAAAATCACTTTATTCACTTTTTCTTTTTTTAATGTAGAAAACTCTGCATGTGTTTCACAATGATTCTTCTTTCCTGTTTCCTGCCAAAGTCACGAGCGACTCCCTTGGACCTGCGCTACGAGAATGTGGTCAGGATCCTGGTGGCAAAGTGCATGAAATTGTGGAGCCCGGCTCACAGTTTCTCACTCACCCTAGTCCAAACTCAGTCCCCAGCGATTTCTCAAAATTATCATCATGTCCCTACTGATTGATGGCTCTAACAACACCTCACCTTTGATTATTTGGGTGCCCCTGCCTCTCCAGATTTCCTGGTGGCAGTTTGCTCTGTAAATTTCATTTGCCGATGAATGTAAAAATAATTAAATTTCAATATTTCTAGCTTCTTCTTGTTTTAAGGACAGAGGTGACAGCTTCCAAGCTCTTTATACTTTGAAGCTAAAACATAAGTTCCAAATGTTTTCATGTGGATATTCCACATTGAGAGAAGGAGAAATGTAACAGCCTCAAAGAACGAGGCCCCACACACTTCTAGGTCTACATGGCCTCCATGTTAGAGACCTTTTATGACCACCAGATGTCAAACCTGAATTTTTCTATTAAATCTGCTGAATCAAGGTTCACAGCCAAAGTCTTTCTGGTTGGTCTGTTTCCATTAATATTAAGATCCTCCATTGATATTAAGATCCTCCACTGATATTAAGAAGGTGTGAGTTGGAAAAGCATTACCAGTTTTGTGCTGCATATGTGAGGGCCTTGAGATGTGCTATCATGTTTGAGTTAAAGGATAATGAGGCCTCTGCAACTTCCTTGGACAACTCTATTATTTTACAGATGGGGAGACAAACGTTCGGGGGAGGTTGGAAATTTGTCCCAAGCCGTATAACTATAATAGATAGCAGCAGAAACAGAACTAGAGACCTCTGATGTCTTCCAATCACCTTCTTCAAAAGGATAGTTTTCCAATGTTAATAGACTTGCCTTCAGTCAAAACAATTCCATTCTCAAATGTAGCAAATTATACCACCCTTTTGGTGAGTCAGGCAACACATTCACACAGTACAGGTCCTGAGAAGCTTGACAGTTCATTGACCTCAGAGTCATTTTTGTTGATTCTGATTTGTTTTGTTAATGTCATGATGTGTATTAGCATCTAAGAAATTGTTGTTTCATGGAACATATTTTCAAAAATAAGTTCTTTTTCTTTTTCTCCATTTTCCCTCCTGTTTTTTCCCTTATTTGATTTTATCTTCTGGGTTCCAACTTCTCACTGTTGGAAATCACAGCTCCTGATCTTTTCTTCTTTTGTGTTCTCTACCTCACTTTTCACCCTGTCTCATTGCCTAGAACGTGCAGAGCACAATGTACTCAGTACACCTTTCAGTGTCGTTGATTGATTGATATTTGGATTAAGTGTAATATTGCCTCAGAACTCTGATGTTTCTGCCCAGGGATTTGTATCACTGAGGTTTTCTTTCCTTTTCTTTTCCCATTTTGTTACATCAATTTTTTTTTTTCCAAAGTAATCTGGTCATTTCTTTCAATGTTGTATAGCTCACTTATGTCTTGTCTGAAAGGTGGAGAGCACATAGGTTTTTGGTCTCGTTTCTGAAAATTGGGCCTCTAATGAGGAAGCAATTCCTGACAGCAGCATGCGGCTCTCTGTCATTTTCTCTGATGACTTTACCCACACTTGAGTGTCCTTTAGCAAAATGCCTGGAATAAGTGGTGCATTTTCCGGGACACTTTCTTCCATCTTGTGCATGAGCAAAAAATCACAGCAGTGGTCTCGGTGGACAATGGTAAAAACAAGACAGAAACTGCTATTATAAATGCGAAAAGTCAATTTGAATGTCAGCAGCTAAGGCAGGGGAGGCAAGCTGAAAGGAGCTGTAGTTTGCGGAAATGAGAGAACTATACTGTATCTTGCTCATGCTTAAAGCCTTATCCTTGAGCCACTTTTAAGCGTATTAGAATAAGTGATTTTCATTGTACTGGGCCCCAGGGCTCCTTGGTTTCCTGGAGTGACCACATACTTGTGGTGAGGCATATACATGGCCCTGAAACGCCAAGTTCATCGCAGTTAGAGAAACCAACCTGAGAGGTGTCATTTGCTCTTAGAGATTGTTTGCCCTTGAATCTAAAGGTTATGAACCTCGTACGGAAACTTTGAGAGTGATTGATTTTGAGAAAATTTGATATTTGGGAAGATCTTTCTTTATAGCTATTCTTCAGCAATCAGCATGATTTTATAAAGAGTTTTACAGAAATACTCAATTGTGGACATCTTAGTA
Source organism: Mormoops blainvillei (assembly GCA_004026545.1). Lineage (NCBI taxonomy): Eukaryota > Metazoa > Chordata > Mammalia > Chiroptera > Mormoopidae > Mormoops > Mormoops blainvillei. Next base: position 12,669 of record PVJD01008465.1, read on the forward strand.
GGAGTTATATGAATAAATAATACAGTATTTGAATAACTTGGGGATTCTTAGAGCTTAAATATGGTAATGAACATTTTAAATTCCAACAGGAAAAGATAATATATGGTAAATATAGGTTAAAGGATATTTGATTATGGAATTCTCCTACTTTTAACTTAAATTTATTTAAAAGGGGATATATAATTATTGTAAAAATTCAAGCAATATGGCATTATATATAGTAAAAATTTAAATTCTTTCTAAAGTACTCAATCTCCTGTAATCTAACTCCTCTTCCCAGAAATAACCTCAGTTAAAAGTTTGGTGTGTTTCCTTCCAATTTTTTTCCTTTTCTAGATGCTGCCAAGTTGCCCTCAAAAAATGTTTTTGCTGATAATTCTCCCACTGGTAGTATAAGAAGGTTATTTGCTTGCCCATGTACATGTCTTGTCAGATATCGTCAATTACTTACTTTTATTGGTAATCTTAATGGTGAAACGTTTGTCTCAAATAGTTACGTGTAAGAATTGCTTCGGCATTGTCTTACAGTGAAACATTATGGAGACCCTAAATATCTATCAATAAAGGAATGGTTAATTAAATTTCATATGCATCTTTGCTTTGAATTTAAAAAAAGACATAAATGGTTTACATGTACTGACATAAAAAAGGTCCCTATAAAAAGGTATCTATGACCTGGAAGAGGAAACAACAAAACTTTCCTCTTAGAAAAATAAGAATAGCCAGCATTTCCAGAAATCCATGAATCCGAGTGATATGCACGAGTGCATACATATATATTTTCATAGATAAAAGCACAAAGGAATCAATTTCATACTTGAAAAAGTAGTTACTTTAGAGTGTAATAGTAGTTACTTTAGAGTTTGGGTGTACATCTATTTCTTCTGTTATTGGAATCATATAAAATCATTAATATCACATTTAGCTGCTGTTCCAATTTTCATTTCTCAGTTGTCAATGTTTATTTTTCCAATACCATCCTTAGCATTTCTTGTCCTATAAATTCTCTTTATGTGCGTTGCCCTTTTGAGGGGGCTGTTTTGCCTTTTTAGGCTTGATTCCTTATTAAATTTCAACGATTTTTTTTCTATTATGGATTTTTAAACACAATTTTTTACCTGATTTCTCACCTTCCTACCTGCCTGTGCTTATTTCAGGTACCTCACTGCCTATATATCTGTAAAAATGTAGTTCCTGTTTGTGCTGATTGGTTCGGTGATAACTTTGTCCAAACAGAATGAAAATATTATATTATGTATATAATACTTACTTATTCATGCACGAGTCATTCACAGGTATACCCGGTGAAGTCAGCTTCCCGGAAATGAGTTAATGAGTTGTGTAACACCGTCCCTGCTCCCTAAACAGTTACAGAGATCACTGGCAGTTAAAAGAGCAGATGTGAGTCTAGTCTGCACTGTAATCCTCCTCTCCCGCCACCTTTCTATGAACCTGCCATGTCCTGGCCACACTGTTCTTTCTAGAATGACATACTTTTTTATGCCTCGGCACCTTTGCATACATTTTTGCAAAAAAATATATATACATATACAAGGTCTGTCCAGAAAAAGTCCAGCCATTTTTAAGATAACAAGAACACTTTCTGTGACACTGATGTAACCTGGCAGTCAAGGAGAGTGGACTGGAATGCACATGTGTAAACAATGACGACTTCGCTGTACTAGTCAGTGGGAGCAGCAGACACTGTTGAGTGAGCATGTGTACTGTGTGGCCATCACATTCAAGATGACTCAGGGAGTAGAGCAAGAAATCAGCATCAAATTTTGCATTAAGCTTGAACGTTCCTCCGTGGAAACTAGCTGATGATTCAGAAGGCTTTCAGGGATGATGCAATGAGTGCAGTGCAAATAAAGGTGTTGCACAAATACTTCAAAGGTGGTTGAGAATCTGTTGAAAGTGACCCATGTTCTGGAAGGCCTGCAACAAGCAGAACACCTGAGAATGTTGAACGTGTACGGGCTACAATCAACGAAGATTGGTGACTGACAGGGCAAGAACTAGGAGCTGATTTGGGGATTCCAAAAACTACTGAGCCTGAGATTTTGATACAGGATCTTGGCGTGAACTGTGTCATGGCAAAATTTGTTTAGGAGCTTCTGCTACCAGAGCAGAAGGAACATTGTGCTGTAGTTCCTAATGGTGTGATTCAAACCTCTAGCAATAAACCAGATGTCCTCAAGAAGGTTATAACTTCAAGGGGATGGAGGCATCATTGTCCAATGTACAATGTTTCTTGTATCTTCTTCAATAAATGACTCCATTTTTCATAGTACATGGCTGGATACTTTCAGGACAGACTATCTAACATACATATATTCCCAACCACAAGCTTCACCAAAGTGCTGATTTGAATTTATCTTCGAACCACTTTTTGGCAACGGTGAAGCTTTCTGTTCCCGTGTACACACAACCTGATTTATCTGAGTATAGTTAGAGAAAAAGGAAACTGCTGGTTGTTAATACAAAAGGGAGCTAAAGCAAATGTCAAAAAAATGAACTTTTTATAAAAAGCCTCCGAAAAGAGAAAGGAAGGCAAGGGGAATACATTTAGCTCTCTGTGACTAGCTTTTTTTTGCGAGGAGTGGGAGAGCAACCAATGGAGAGGGCCCACAATGAAGCCCGAGGAAGAGGAGTGGGCACTCTCCAATGATAAAATGGAAAGATACTGAGGATAAGGAAGACAGACATGCCTCATGTCTTCATATCTTGTTATCTGTAGTAAATCAAAATAATTATATGGACCTCTTTGAAATTATAGGGTAATCAGGAAAAGCTTCTAACGAGCCAAGAGATAGCTATAGTACTCTACCCACGACTCTTTTAAAATATATTTTAAAAGCTGTGACATTTTCCCATTTTTATTTTTATTTATTTATTTTTTTTGCTATGCTGTTTTATTATTTTGCTTTTAGGAAGATAAATGTATTTATTATGGCTTTTCTTAGGCCAACCATACATATTGCCCTCTTCATCCTATTTCTCCCAGAGGATTTCAAATTCTTTAATGTCAAATTGTCCTGCCATGGTGGCTGTCACAAATCTGAGCCCTAGAGTTGGGGAGAACCTCTTTCAAATCCACCTCCAAGTGGTATCTTCTGAGGGGAATGGAGAAAAATAAGACTGGAGAGATAGCCTGAGCAAGTCTATGTGCCATTTGCATGTTCTTACCCTTTAACATATAATTAGCCCTGACAGGCATATGGCCGATGCTTTTTCAGTGTACCCTCTGCACACAGTGCTCTAAACCATTTCCAAATGGTGATTTCTGGTCCCATTTTTTTGGCCCACCACTGGTCTGTGTTCTGTGAGTGTGCTGTGTAATTCTGACCCCTAGTGGCCAAGGAGGCTACATCTAGACACACTTCAATTAACTTTCCATAAGGTACCATTTACCAAACAGCCAACCTTTGGTTGTTGTTGTTAATGAAATCAGATTTGAAGTTAACTTCCCTCCCCCACCCTGCCCCACGATGCAGTCCGCCTCTTGCTCCATCTATCGTACCATAGACAACCGTGAAGCCAAAAGCTGCTCCTCCTCCTGCCTGATAATGAGACCTAAGGTTTAACGCAAGGGAGAATGGTTTGGGTTTTACACCCAACCGGGAGGTCATCCTTGTCTGTAGGAGGAGGAAGATAAAACTAAGTTACAGCACCAAAAGCCCAACTTGTGTCAAACGCATTTCCCAGAATTTTCCAATTTGATTCCAGAGACAACTGTTTTCACTAGGTTCACTCCTGAGCATTACATTTTATTATACCTTGAGGCTTCCATCAAAATCCAAATATTTTATCTGGGTTGTGTAATATCTATTATCTATTAAGTACCAATAAACACCAATAGCACCTTTAGCTACTTAAGGGATTAGATAAAAATAATTAAGCCAGAGACTGAGAAAGTGAACATAGAATTGAGTCATTTCGGAAAAAGAGTATTTACAAAGGTACAACCTGGGGCATGAAGGATAATATAATGTCTAACATTCAGACATCATCATGGATGTCAAGTGTATTTTATACACATTAAAAAATGGAACTGCATTCAATCTGTACAAGTTTCTTTTGGGGAAAGCATGGATTTCTCACCTCATTCTGAAGTTATATGAACTAAGGCACAGAGTGGCCACTGTCTTACCTAAGGTTACAGAGCTAACTTATGGCCAAACGGAAAACTAAGTGCATGTTTTTATTACAAGCCCAACATCTTCTTTACACCTGCACAGGGTCATGTGGCAGCTAGCTTAATTTCAGGAGATTATAGAGCATTTGGGAGGGTATAAAGGCAGGAGACTGAAATGTGGAATGAGGAAACATGAGATGAACTAAACTGTCATCAATTTTTAATAGAGAGCCAACTGGGTCACGGAGAACTCAAAAGCAAATGTAGAATTTACCGGGCAATTGGGACTGTATTTCTAGTTAATACAGTAGAGATGAAAGAGTGGACTTTTACACTCTGTTGAGATATTATCATCATCATCAATAAGTCTTGAGTCCTTTATTACTTTAGAAATGGATAAATTAATAAAATTATGATAAATTATAATAAATTAATAAAACTCTTTTATTGGGAGCTCAGTATATGCTTTAAGTAAGTTATGCCATGCAATCATATGGTCAAACCATGAGATAAATATTATAACCTTTCCATAAGTGAAAAGCCTAAGGCTTAAAAATGTCAAGCAAGTTGTTTAAGGCCTTTAGCTTATGAATAGCACAGATCACTCTAACCCCTATATTCCATGCTCTTAATTGTAAAGACAAAAACATAAAAAATATGGGGGGGGCGGGTTCCAGAATCCTTCTAGGGGCTATTAGGGAATTTATATGAAGTAAAAAATAGTCCAAATACCATTGCAAGATATTCAGAAATAAAGCAGATGCAAGGTGAAAATAAAGATCAAAACACAGTAAAATTAACTCGATTTCCAAGGTGTAATAAAACTGGATCATGAAAAACCAGATTATATAAATGGAACCATTTCATCGTGTTATGTTAAGCAATGAGATAAATTATTTTGGGTTAACTTTTTAAAGGAGCAGGTGTAAAGAGAACATTTAAGGGTTATTTACAATTCACATGAGGTATGTGGAGGATTTCCTCCGTGTGATTTCACCATACAGGGCTATTCTGGTACAGAAAAGTCCCCAGGGCAGAATGTGTTTGCTTATGATCACTCTGAGGGTGGGGCATGGAAGGAGATTGTCAGAGTGATCCCTCTGAGGGACAAGTAAGGAGGATTTGACGAGGAGGATAAAGAAGACAAACAGAGAAAGACTCTACTCTGATCACTTTTCATTGCTAAAGGAACTGGGTGTGGGGATAATTAAACAAACAAAGACCAGAATGTGACATAATCAGCCTTTTCTCAATTGTGCTGATTGAATATTAAATCTTTCCTTGGGATTCTGCTGAATCTTACGGATTTGAGAGTGAAATCAGCAGGAATTTTTGTCCCGAGCAGGTCAGCAAGGAGCTCATGCGACAGGCTTGACGAGAGGTCTTGGTTTCTTTACGTATTTGAATTTGGCCATGTTAACTGTTCTCTGAATTAAGAGTATCTACCTCTAATAAGATTAGAGCATTCAGAAACTCTTAAATGCCATTTACAGATATTCAATCATGTATCCCCTCAACAGAATGGTTCCCAAGTAGCTCTGAAACTCAAAGATGCAATCAAAATTAGATATTTAAATTAATTTAACATCTTGAACTTCATATTCATGATTCATGTTGAATATGTTTCTTGATTACTTGGAGACTTCTCTTCCTCATTTGTTAACTAGAACGAATTACTTCAGCAGGGTCTTTGTGAAGAAAGAATGAAATAAACATGTGAAAAAAAGCCTAGTATGCAAATACAAGTTGACTCTTGTCCATTATATATGTACCCCGTTTAGTCTGCCTTGCATGCTCCCAAGCTATGCAGGACTATTCGCCCCACACTGAAAAGCTTCTCAGTGATATCGGTATCTGTGCTTGTCTGTTTGTTATTGTGTGTGGGCTTTTGATACTTTTGGACATCCCCACTGCTACCAGTTTTTCATTTTCCCACCTTTGTTATTTGCCTGTGTGCCTGTTCAGGCTCCCTTTTCTGTTTAATTTGCCTCCTCCTATCTTCTGAAAGTCTAAGAAGCAAGTTATGTACCTGTTGTACTTGTCAGGACTACCTGTGAAATTATGAGCCCTTACACTTGAAGAAGAGGCTTGAATGCCTTTGGGGGCTTCAGTAGGTGCTGAGGGAAACCAAGTTTGACCACTGATAATAATTTCAGTCAGTTTTTCTTAAAATTCTCCCTTGTGCCACAACTGTGGAGACACATATTAACTCAAGGAAAGTTTTATTCTATATTATTATTTTACTTTTTCTTGCACATTTCCAGAAGGCAGGAGCTGGCTTGTAAATCTTTGCCTCCCTATGCCAAGCAAAGTTGTTACCTACGAGGCATTTCACAAACATTCCTCAAATACACAGAAGGATAAAAGTTTGAACTGCATAAGAGGAGGCCCCTTCTGCTACTGGTTGGGCATTTTTTCCAAAATGAGAACACGGATCGTCTCAACCGTGAGTAGCTTGGTTTTGTTTCCCTATGACTCACAGTTGTGCTTGCTCTAACTCTGTAATAAAAAATAAAATAAGGTAAAATGCTGTGTGAAAACTATTTACATAGTATGTAGATCTCTTTCTTTCTTTGCCCCTTGCCGATACTCTGACATTACCCATCCAGGGTTTTGTGCTATCAGCAAACTCATTAGGGTGAATTTCTTTGTGAAATCAATGATCAGCAATATTAATACAAATTAAGTCAGAAGCTATGAAGAAAAGTGACACACTAATTCTTCAACCTGAAAAAAGAATTCATAGAATGCTGTTATTAATCCTGGTAAGTCCATGCGTGCAACTTCCCTTATGTCAGGGAGAGATGCAAGGTTAGACCAGGGAGTAGAGGACATTGCAGAGGAAGGTCAACAGGGGAAAGTCTTTTCCTTCTCACTTTCTGATGAGAATCTAGAGGGTGGGAAATGTGTCTCCTCAAGTGTTCGTAATTTTCATCCACTGTTCTCTGAGGGTGATGAATAATCACGGTTGACATAACACTTTCCAAGGGCAAACTCAGAACACAGGAAAATTTACTTTCAGTGTGATTATATCTGATTCTTATGCCTCTTCTGCTCTCAGACAGGCTAGTATTTTTGGCTCTGATTTATCTTCCCTTAGTTTAAAAAAATCCATATGAAGAACTAATTATTAAGAAAATTTTGTAGACTTACAGGATCATCCCATTCATATTTCAATAGAAAGTTGCAGAAAGTGGATTATGCTTAGAAAAAAATATATATACCAGCAGTGACATTTCAAGCACGAGAAAAATACTAAGTGAAAGTAGCTTTCCTAATCTCACAATTCCCATTATTTAGATAATTATGTTCTAATTATATATGTTAAGTGTCTCCCTGGTCACCTTTTTAAATGTTCAACAACACTTAAAGTGGAGTCAACAGAACTAAGTAGCTACATAAAGCAGGCTAGTTTGGTAAATACTTATTTCCACTGATATTTGTACAAGTAAAACAAAAAAGGCTGATGGTTTTCAGTACTTGAAATTCCTGCTTATTAAACTATGAAAATCATCATTCTATAGTTCCCTAAAAGGTTGGACTCTGCAAAGCTCCTTGTTTCTTAGGCTTCTTCACAATTCAGTAGGGCTTCACTCAGACGGAGTTGGTCAGTGCAAGAGTACCTGGAACCTGCAGGCAAGGAAGATCTGATTTTGTTTTTCAGTAAAAAAAAAAAAAAAAAATCAAACCATAGACCTGAAAAAATGTTGCTGCACTGTATCAACATCTTCTTGGTAATGTTTCAACTTGATTGAGTTGCACAATGTTCTCTGAATTCAGTTCCTTACCTGTCTCTGAACAGGGTTGGCCACTAGAGAAAATTACACCAGATGAGCAGAGGTGAATAGATGCTACGTGTGTTCTTCCGTCGGACATGGGTGTAGGTCAGGCTGTGTTGTCACTCTCAGATGCTTTTGTGGTTCTCTTGGCTCACCTTGCTGGTGAGGGCAGCAACAGGGCACGTGCCTCTCTAATTCCCATAGGAGCCCTTACTTCATTTTCTTTCCATTCTGGGTCAGGTACGAGTGTAGCCTCACCAGGAAGGTGCCAGCTTTTTCTGCAGGTCCCCACTGCAGTGAAGTTGGAGACTTGGAAATGAGGAGAAGTCAATATGGGTCCCAGTTGTGTTCACTTTTTTCAGTTTAAGATGTTAAAGTAGAGAAACAGTTGAACCAATACGGCTTTAACAACTCTCGTAGTTGTGTAAGGTAAATCTCTATAATAAGTCTCTTATTCTAATCATCCCTTATGGCTCTGCTTTTCAGATTGAGCCTGTACTGCCCCTTTTGATGTTATTTCCTTTTCAACACAGCAAGTGATGAGAATTTCTGCTTACACGTTACTGAAAGCTTTCGCCAGTCACTCCCATGCCTCTTTAGATCATACCTTTATTCTGCATTCGCATCTCATCTAAATTTTTAATGACATCGTATTTTTTCTAAGTGTTGATCTTTTGTGATTATGCAACTTTTTTCTTTTTACTTCACAATGCCTCCTCCATCTTCCCTCCTATCTCCCACTTCAGCTGATATTTATCTTAGAAATGATAATATGGATGCATCCCATCCCCCAGAGGTTTCCAGAGAGAAAACTCCCAGCCAGCTGTGCTCTCTGAATGAAGGATTAGGGACCCAAGTGAGGGGAAACAGATTTGTCACAGGGCTGAGATGCCCCTGGTAGAATGTTCTGCCTTGTAGTTCTGAACACTGTGAGGACCTAAAGCAACTGCCAAAGATCATAGACAAGGTCCTTTTGAGGGCTTTCTTATACACTAATTAGTATGTTGCGGAAGTTCTGCAATTTCTTTGATTACACACTTAGGTTTCCACATCGAAGCGGGAGAAAGGAAAGGAAGAGAGCTAGGCTATAAAGGCAGGACCTGTCGGAAGCCAATGCCTTGGGTGCATTGAAGAAAAGAGAATGAATTGCAGTGACCTTTGTAGAGTCTCTGGGCCAACTGCTCAAATAGGGAGGCTGGAGTAGGATTGGGGGATTGGAAAACCATAAGGCACAGAAAGGGAACCTTAATCATTAACAGGTTTGATACTTTGAAGGTCTTCACTGGGATTTAAATAATGACTGCATAATGTTCTGCGTATATTTGTGAATATTATTATTTTCTTCCTCCAAAGATGCCAAGAGAGTCTACACTCTGGTTTATTTAGAAAAGCTTTCACTGTCTCTTTTGCCATCATTATCCTATGGCCTCTCTTCTTGTATTCCACAGTTTCTTGTACTGTGGTAGATGCCTTTTTTCAACTAGTGCTGTAGGCCCGTTAAGCTGAAAATGGTACTGCACCGTGACCTAGATAATGAAGAGAAAGTTGAACCAATGCTGTGCGTCTGTGAATGCACATGTGTATGTATGTACACATGTATTCATTCATTCTCGGGCTCACACATCGCTACAGCCCTTCTGTCTCAGTTCCTGGTATTGACCTAAAGGAGGTTGTCCCAGAAGGTAACTGAAGGCCCAGTGGGCCACTATTTACCCACAAATCCTTCGCTTTATTTTCCAACCCTTGTACCCCTACTTGAATCTCAACTGTTTTCCTCCTAGGTGTTTTGTAAGGGATGATTAGTTTTCCTCCTGATGCAATGTCTAAGGGCATGAAGATGGACACTTTTCCATGAATATTTAGGAAGCATAGTCCAAGAGACTAACTTTTATATCTAAAATGCCCAATCATTTGTCCCTGCTAAAGGAAACCACACACAAAAATCTACTACTAGACTTTTGTTGTCTGGGCATATGTGAAAATTCTAGATTCAGAGATTTGCAATTATTCTTGCAATTGATATTTTTAAAAAAATAAAGATTCTTATCAATAGTAAAAAGTGCATAGGATGAATGATTATTTCATTTCAGTGAATACCCTTTTATTTTATAAACCGTGAAGAGTAGACTAGTAGAAATATGTACAAATTGCTTTATGTTTTGGTTTCCTATGTAAACTAGAATTGAATACCCCATAGGAATAATACAATGTTTATTTTGTGCCCTGCCCTGTTAAGTGCTCTAATGAGCATTCTGATAGAGACCCTTACCTGGAAAACATGATTGAGAATAGAAGGATGACAAAATCAAAATAAATGAAACAGAATAATGTCAAACTATGATACTGACAAAGAAATTTATTTAAGGTTCAAAAAAGGAAAAGTGTCCATTTAATTTTTCTCTCCTTCATGTCTTTCCTATATCTTTTCTCCAGCTTCTTGTATTGTACTCCTTCCCACTGGTATTCTTTGTAAAAATATTTTACATAATTTATTGCGGTGACATTGGTTAATAAAATCATATCATTTTCAACTCACTGACATTCTTTAAATACACCTTTTTAATGAAAAACAAAATATGCACAGGCCCGTTAGCAATTCAGCATGACCACCTATCCTATCTTAAACATACACACAAGTACCCGCACATGCTACAAAAATTACAAGGCAACACGCCTGACCCCAGTTCAACTTCAGTTAAATCCAGTTGTCCGTGTTCTGTCGCATTGTCATCTCTTGGCAGAGTTGTTGGCCCTCACTCCCCCGGTTGCCTAATTGGGCCTCTCCGCTACCACCGCGGTGCCAGGGTGAGGCTCCTGATTGCCAGCAACGCCGCCCATCTTTCTAAGCTCCGCTTCCGGCATTACTGTTTGCATCCTTAGCAGTGTTCGCTTTTTACCCCTCTCTTGAAACAGGTTCTCTTCCTTTGGTTTCTAGCATTCCGTATACTTTTCTGGTTCCCACTTCTCCATCCCTTTGGCATCAGGGTTCATCTTAACCATATTTTTTTTCTTTTTGTGCTTTTTTCTTTTGTTTTCTATAAATGACATAGTTTCAGTTGCCAGTCATATGTGATTTAGGCTATATATACAAATTTTTTTCTGGGATCTACCAAATTAAAAGAAAGTGGTGGACAGAATTTTCTTATGCCTCCTGTCTCTCAAGATATATATCCTGAATGTGTGTGTATGTGTGTGTGTGTGTGTGTGTGTGTGTATAGAGAGAGAGAACGTTATTTTAATATATATTATAATGAATATTTAATATATATTTTAATAAATAAATGGATCATGGGACTCAAATGGGGTTCAAACGTGTTTAGACAGACTAATGCACAAGGGCAGAGGTCACAGGTTGCATTCCTTTTGTATCTCTCTTTTTATCTAGACCTTCTTCTCCCTCCCCTTTCATTCTTGAGTGCTATAGTATATCTGCAGCAATTAATGATTAAATAATCAAGAGTTCACAAAGATGAAGAAAACAAACCACTATAACTTCGAAGTAATAAACAACTGTCCAGAAATGGGTGTCCCCCCGAGCTTACACATTAAAAATGGAGCTAACCTCTCCTGCACATATGCCCCTCATTAGCCTACTTTGGCATGAGAGTAAAAAAACCCTTTTCTTAGTAGCTGGAAGATGACTAAAGGCCAGCCTGTTTTTCTATTACATGAAATGATGCTTTTTTGAATAGTTCATTTGAGATGTATACCACTAGGACAGAGAGAGTGGGAGAACTTGTAAACTGTAGTTTCACAGCCCTAATATAGCAAATGTATTTGTACTCATTCCAGTAGGCTCCGAAGTCTGTTGAGGATGGAAATATGAAATTGGAAGAGGTAAGGCAAGCGAACAGCAGGATAATCCTCCCACTGCCTCAGGCAATGGGCGTAGGAGAGGACTGACAAACCGTACATCTTGGGATGCTGGAGATATTTCTGTTTTTAATGTTCTTTAACAGGATATATTACCTTGAAAGCCAAACAAGGTTTCTTTTGTTGGCAAAAATACAATGTGCACATACTTGATGATTCATTTGTTCCTTCTTTTCAGAGGGCACTTGGCTCTTGTTTACAGGTGAGAGACTACCCTGCCCTTTTCAACTTCTGCTCATTTGGTTAATTTTCCAAGTAAAGATTCCAAGCAATTTTCTGGGAAAAGTTATCCACAGTCCTTCTGTGAGTTAATTTGTTATCGATTGTTGTTTTTCTCGCAGGACCCCATCTTATCGCTTTCCACATTGTATCAAAATTGTTTTTTTGTATGTATCTATCTGCTCTCACTGGGATCTAGCATTAAGAATCAAGACATATTTATCTTTATATTTTTAATGTTCGGCATGGGGGCATATAGTAAATATACATTTCTTGAACTAAATAGCTTACAAATTAAGAAGAAACAGTAACAATTTTAAAGGTATGAAATGAATTCATTTTGAAATTCAATTCAGGGTCATAGGTTAAGGAGAAACTAAGGTGAAAGAAGCCAGAACATATTCTTAATGTACTCATTGGCTAGGAGTGACAAAACAGAATAATAATTTAGTAAGATAATAATTGGGAGGGCATAGGTATATAATCAGAGAGGTAATCAAAGGTAGTCCCTCTGGTTGCAAGTGATAGAAACTTAAATCCAAATAGTGAATTACCAGAAGCAATCACACATCCTATCTCAAACCATATACTTAAAAGTGCCAGTCTAAAAACTAAAGTGAAAATTCAGGTGCAGCTTAGACAGCGGCACATATTACCCCGACTCTCCTCACCCTCATGAAGGGGTGCAGAAGAAAGGAAGCAAATCAAGAAAAGCCGCAGACTCCCGTTAGTAACTCCAACACTGAAGTTACATAGGATGGGGGTGATTAGACAGTCCATGAGCTCGTGGCAGAAAAGTTCTTCTAAGTAGGAATTCTGAATAAGAATTGTTGTGGTCCTATGAGCATCAGTAAAATCCTCTACGACTTTCCTTCCCGGATCTCACAGTGAAATTGTGGAATAACCGGAAGCTCAGTTTGCCCCATCCCCTTAGATAATGATGCCCAGCTTACTCTTCTACCCCGCTGATGAAGCCCAGAAGAGAATATTTAGGCAAATATTGGAGGAGATGTAGCACCAGGCTCTGAAGCTTGGCCCTAGTGGCATGCACCTCTCTTTTCTCTTTCATTCTTAACTTAAAAGTGTAAAGTGAACAAGCATTTCTAGTCCTTAGTTTAAGGGTTGGACGATAATACAGAGATTTCCTGAAACAAAGTAAATCATCCTCTATTAAAATAAATAAAAATATCAGATTGGGCTACCCAAATGAAATATAAAAATGATAAAAACAGTTGCATGGCAACTGTCTAAACATTTTAGGAAAAAACATTTTAAAAGGAGAATGTAATAAAAGAACATAAAAAATTAGAGAGTCAGCATAGAGTAAAGCTTAACTCAAAGAATACAAATCCAAACATTCAATAAATACTAGATGTGATAGGACATAGTAATTAAAAATAAATATATAGAACATATATTCCAATTAAATTGAAAGAAAAGGTATAGAAAATAGCATGAAACAACCACAATAAAAACCATTATAGGATACAGTAAGGAAAAATTGAAATACTAACAAAAGGAAATACATTTTTCCAACATGGATCAGTGACTCTTCTACAGACAGCAACTATAAATTTTGGGGGGGAAAAAACATATACACAAAACAAAACCTACCTGCAAACTTGGGAAAATTACCAGAAACAGACAAACACTGGCCTGGAGTCAACACACCAGGCAAGTTTTCTAAGATCAGTTTTTAGCCTCAGGGCAGAGTCAGTTTACACCACACGGAATAGGAAAAACTCAGAAAAGTTTTTCTGGCTTGTAGCACCAGAGAATAGAACAAAGGGCAACAACAGTTAATAGAAACTGAAGGTGGAAATTGAAGGTGGAAATTGAAGAAGGGAGAAAACCAGAGAGGGGAATGCAAATTCCGCATGTAAATTTTCCTCAGGCTGCTTGCTGCTAAGGCCAACTTACATGAGTGACACGGATGTGAATGACACAACTAAGAATAAAATAATATCTGAACCAAGGTATGTTGTGTCATTGCAAGAGGAGAAAGAGTTTGCATTTTGAGTCTAGTCAACTTAAGTGCTTGCTAAAACATATACAATTGTTCAGCACTCAACATTCAATCCTCTTGGGAAGATCGTGACAGAATCTCAAGAGCATATCATTTATAAGTGCACAATCCAAAAGTGCTCCGCATTCAAAGAAAACGGAAAGCACAACACATTCTGAAGATAAAATACAATCAATGCACACTACCTCTGAGATAATACAGAAGTTTGAATTAGCAGAAAAATAATTAAGCAGCTTTTTTAAACTGTGCTCAAGTGATATAAAGAAAAATATGCCTTTGCCTGTGAAAAAAAATGAGAAATCTCACAATTAAAACAACTCTGAGAGGAAACAGATGGAATTATAAAAGTATCTGAAATTTAAAACTCTACTAGATGGGCTTAACAAAAAGTGGAAATTACAGAAGAAAGATCCTGTGAATTTGAAGACACATCAATACAAATGATTCAATATGATGGACAGAGAAATAAAAATTCAAAATAAAAAAAATAAAAATTGTTTCAAGAGCCTGCAAGACAACATAAAATTCATGTATTTAGAGGTGCATAGGGATAATATAGACAGGTGAGGGGCAGAAAAACACCTAAAGAAATAAAGACAAAATATTTCTCAAATTTGGCCATTGACATAAATTTATAGATTTGAGAAGCTCAGCAACCTTAAGCAGAATGCACATACAGAACAATATACCTCAGTATAATCATGTTACTGGAATCCAAAAAATAAGAAATCTTCAAAACAACCAGAAAAATATATTGACACATTTTCTATAGGGGCACAGCGATTCAAATCCATTGAGCTTTTGTAAGAAATTTTACATATTAGAAGACAATAATTTTGAAGAGGTCAAACAATCAAAATTCTGAAACGTGGGGCATGATAAAATAAGACCCCAACAAGAATATTCTTGGCTCCCTCCTTCTTGCCTTAAGCCAATAATCATGACATTCAGACTCTTCCAGAGCAAATGAGTTCACGTTTCAGAGTCAGGGCAGAATTGGGATTAATAAATTTTAATGGCATTGTTGCAAAATTTAAAAAGTGCAACCTCAGTTTTCCTTTCTCTACCTATGCTACATCAGCTTTTTTCCATTTGAGCAAATTTCTCCAGCAGAAAGATTTTCTTCCTCATATTCTCTTCTCTACTATTTCTCCTGAAATTGCTGCTTTTTCAACCCAATGTATTTCCCATTCCTAACTGCATATTATAATCACATAGGGAAGTTTAAAATA
>PVJD01008465.1:28035-72352 GCA_004026545.1 Mormoops blainvillei
GAAGGAGGAGGAGGGAGGAGGAGGAGAGGGGAGGAGGAGGAGGAGGAGGAGGAGGAGGAGAAGGAGAAGAAGGAGGAGGAGAAGGAGAAGGAAGAGAGGAAGAGGGAGAAGAAGAAGGAGGAGGAGGGAGGGGGAGGAGGAGGAGGGTGGGGAGGAGGAGGAGAGGGGAAGGGGGGGAAGAGAAGAAGAAAAATAAAATACTATCAGAGAACTTTAAATGCCAAAAACCTGTTAATTTAAAATTCCACGCTTAGGGAAAATATTCTTAACAAATGAATTGAATTTTTGTGCCCAGTGGATGAAGCATGACACCTCTAAAGACCAAATGGATTCATTGCACTCTGCCCCCTCATGAGGAACAAGACTAGGCCATGCACTCCACAGAGATCATAAAAGATTTAGGGCACAACATTGATCCGCGGTCTCATCTGACCCAGACAGAAGGCACTTGACTCCTTCTCATCCACCCACCTTGGAAAAGGTCAGGGGAAGCAGAAGAATCCGAAAGACTGAGCCTTGATTAAATCTAAAAGGAACAATGTTAAAACAGCTCTGAGAAAGAAAGGCAACTTCAAATAATTGAATTCACTGACTATTTAAATGCAAAGAAATCCTTTAATCCAGGGGTGATTTGGATATCATTGATGGACATGTTTAGCTCTTTTGCTGCCCAGTTGAGTTGAGAGTGTGCGGGGGGGCTTGGGAGGGAGATTAGGCCAGTGAAAGAAAAAGTCTATTTTTTTGTATATGATATAATTGTGTATGTATATTTATATCCATAGCACATGTGTTTATAACAAAATATTTCTAGCTTTCTGCTGTTAGTTTAGACAGCGCACCCTCCCCCCCTCCCAGCTGTTCTTATGTCTTTGCATTTCCATCATACTCATGGAGGATTTTGTAGTTAAAAGAAATTGGCAGAATGCAGTGGGAGGGTAAAGAGAAAGTAGAACCAAGAGGAAATGAAATGTCTGTTCTCAATCAGGACTTTAAATTTTGATTCCCACGGAAAAATTGCATAGAGACAGAGATAGTGGGATCTGGCATAAGGAGAATTGTTTCTAGGTTTAAGCGACTAAATTTAGCACAGGATTGGGAGAGCAGGCCTTTCTTGTGGCTGCTTCTCAGATCCTGCATAGTTCTGGCAGCTAGAATATTAGATCATTGGAGGCCCCCAGAGCCAGCAACCCATCCAGCTAGATCAGTATCATTTCAATAGGCAAGGGCAGTGGTTAAATGTCTCCGAGTGGCCTCCAGGCAGCAAACCAGGACTGGGGGAATGTAAAAGAGGGTAATGAAGCAAAGTGACTGGAACAGATTACGAGTTAGTGGCTCTGTGCGAGGCTTCCCTTTAGAAGTGTCCTATACATCATCAGATAACACAGATAAACAGACCTAAATACCTTGTGCACTGATGATGGCTATGGAGCCAGAAGTCATTTAAGATACGGGTGGAATGAACGAACATACAGAAAAGCACTCTGAGAGTTGGGAGCAACTAAGGGTTGTAATTATAATAATAATAATATTTTATTCTCCCACACAGAAGGCCTAACCAATTAGAAAACAAAAACAAAAACAGAAACAAAACCCAAATGGGAAACATTTTTCTAGATGGGAAGAAATAGGTTCTTATGGGAAAAATAATATTTCCTTAATTTTTTCTGTACCTTTTCCAAGTCAGGTTTATACATATTACTTCATAATTTTACCCTCTCAGAAATCTGTCCTGCATTTATCTCCTTCTTGAAGAGTTAACGTGACTTGTTCAAGGCCACGTGACCAATGCACAGCATACTCTAGGCCGGATCCTGGGCCGCCTTGTTTCCAGTCCTGATTCTTTCCGCTGAGTTCTGTTCTTGGGGTCATTTTTCTCCTGACTCTGTCTGACTACAGCCACCTGAGGCCTGAATTACTGCCCTGGGGTTTGAACACAGCCAGCCCGGGATCTTTTATGAAAGGACTCTGTTGTCTCTGTCTAGGACTTTGCAGACTTCTCTCTTCATCTCCAATTTTCCTGCCTCTATCAGTCACAGCTGGGAGCAACCACATCTGTCTACTTGATGAAAGTTGAACGGACAAAGTGATCTCTTTTCTGCGAGAGCTGACCATTCTGAACAGTTTCGACTTTGGGATGGGCAGAAGATAACACTGGGCTGTTAGAAATTTAATCTCTTTACAGATCTTCAGGTGAGGGCAGAGTCTCAGAGTTAGAAGACAGAAAATATATTTCTTGTAATATGATTTCAAAGCTTCAGAGAAAGACCTTCACCCCACAAATGCCTCTCATCACATGCATATAATCTTTTGTTATCACGGGACAAGACCCTTTCTTTTATAAGAGAGAAAAATAACAAACTGACAGTGACCAGAAGGGAGGAGGGAGGGTTGTAGCCAGGAAAGAAGGGGAAGGGTTGTCAAGTAACATGTATAAAGGACCCATGGACAAAGACAACGGGGGGATGGGTAGGGCAGAGGAGAGTAAGGGAGGAAAATGGGGACAACTTGTAGCTGAACAACAATAAAAAAATAAGAAGAAAAATAACATTCTAAGTCTTGCTAGGAGAGTAACATCATGGCCAAGTGGAGTGTTGCAAAAGAAAAGTTAAGACTTCCGTATGGCAATTATACGCCATTCACTCTTTAAAGCACTCTACATTTCTTATTACTCCTGCTTTTCTCAACACCCCTCTGCAGTGGATTTTATTTTTATCCCCATCTTACAGATGAGGAGACAAGCAGAGAGAAGGTAAATGACTTGCTTATCATCACGCAGTTAACGAGTGTTCAAGCTGGGATTCAGCTCTAAGCTGTGTGACTCCCAAGTCCTTCTGCTTAAACATTACACCATCCTGCCTCTTTACAACAGGATGAAAGAAAGAGAAGCAGCGTTCTTGTCCTCAGGAAGAAAAAGGGAGGGGCAGACTCTGGAAGGAGAAAACAGACATTCATGACAGTACATGATAATTATCGTCAGATAAATCAATGAGCTTTCTTGCAAGAAAGTTTAGAAGATCATACGGATCGGCTGGGAATCAGATACCTTGCGAAGAGATGGCAGATTTAATGAGAGGCGGTGGTAGCAGATGTGGACCGTGAATTGTTATGGTGATAATGCAAGACAAGAATAACACTTGTCTACAAAATTTGCCAAGTGCCAGTTCCGTTTTTCTAAATTAATTTTTAATAGGCTTTATTTTTTTAGAGCAGCTTTAATTTCACAGAAAAATTAAGCAGCAAGTGTAGGGATATTCTGTATACCCCTTGTCCCCACACATTCACAGTTACCCCACTATTGACATCACATGCCAGAGTGTGCTACGTGTGTTACAACGAGCCCACGTGACACGACATTATCATTTAAAATTCATAGGTACTTTAGGGTTCACTCTTGGTGTTTTACAGTCTATGGGTTTGGACAAATGTATAATGACATTAAAGTATCAGATGTTAGAGTTTCATTGCCCTGAAAATCCTGTGTTCTACCTTTTCATCCCTCCTCTCATTCCCTATCCACTGACGACCTTTGATCTTTTTACTGTTTCCATAGTTTTGCCTCTTCCAGAATATGTATTTGGAATTGTATAGTTATCTAGCATTTTTAGATTGGCCTCTTTTACTTTGTAATATCAGTCCTGTGTCTCTTCCTGTACTGATAGCTATTTCTCTTTCGCACCAATTCATTTTTTATTGTCATGGGATACCAAAAGTTCTTCATCCATGCACTTACTAAGGGGACATCTTGTTTTCTTCTAAATTTTGACAATTCTGAATAAATCATCCATGTGCAGTATTTTGTGTGGAAATAAATTTTCAAACTAGCTGGGCAAATGCCAAGGAGCATCTACATTGTTTGTTAAGGAACATAAGAGTATGTTTAGTTTCTTCCAATGTGGCTGTACCATTTTGCATTTCCACCTGCAAAGAATGAGGATTCCTATTTGCTAGTATTTGGCATTGTCAGTGTTTTAGATTTCCGTGATTCTGATATCTGTGTAGTGGTATCTCGTTTTTTAAAATTTGCATCTTCCTGATGATATATGATGTGCAACATTCATTCTTATTTTGTTAGATTTATACCTAGTATTTCAGTTTGGGGGGTTTTAATATAAGTGGCGTTATGCTTTTATTTTATTTTTAAAATTTCAGTTAAATTTATCAGGTGATGCTGGTTAACATAATTACATAGGATTCAAGTATATAATTCTATAATACATCATCTGTATGTTCATCTCCCAAACTCAGACCTCCTTCCGTCACCGTATATTTGACCCCTTTACCCTTTACTTCCTCTCCTCCCACAACCCCCCTTTCTCTCTGGTAACAACCATACTGTTCTCTGTGTCTATGAGGTTTTGTTTGTTTTTCTTGTTTGGTAAGTTGTAGCTTTTAGTTGTATAGCCCACATATGAGTAAAATCATATGGTCCTTAACTATTTCCATCTCACTTATTTCCAGTTTCAGCTCTTTATTGCTGACATAGGATAGCTATTGAGTTTTGTGTATTGACCTTATATCATAAAACCTTACAGTTATTGCTTATTTGTTCCAAGAGTTTTGTTGTTGTTGTTGTTTATTCAGACTTCTACAGAGAGTCATGCCATTTGTGAACAGTTTTATTTCTTCCATTTCAATCAATATATATTTTATTTCTCTCTCTCTCTCTCTCTCTCCCTCTCTCTCCCCCTTTGTCTTATTGTACTGTCTAGGGCTCCTAGTACAATGTGAAATGGAGTGGTGAGAGGGGACATGGCTGCCTTATTTTTAACCTTGGAGATAAATCTTCTAGTTTCTCACCTTTAAGTATGAATTAGGTGTAGGTTTTTTTTTTAAAGAACGTTCTTTATCAAACTGAAGAACTGGCTCTCTGTTTCTAGTATTTTGAGAGCTTTATTGTGAATGGGTATTGGATTTTTGTCAAATGCTTTTCTGCATCTATTCATATTATCATATGATTTTTCTTCTTTAGCCTTTGATATTGTAGATTACATTAATTGCTTTTCAATAGCTGAATCAGCCTTGTGTACCTAGAATAAATCCCACTTGATTATGGGGTGTTACTCTTTTTTATACATTTTTGGATTCAATTTGATTTTTTGCTTTGGAGAATTTTTGCTGTTCATGACCCCTATTGGTCTGTACTTTTCTTGTAATGTCTGAGTCTGTTTTTGGTATTAAGGTAATGAGTTAGGATATATTCCCTAACATTTATGAAAGAGATTGTAGAGAATTGCTATAATTTTTTTCCTTAAATGTTTGATGGAATTCACTAGTGAACTCCTCTGGGTCTGGTGCTCTCTGTTTTTGAAGGTTGGTAATTGTTTATTCAATTTCTTTTTTAAAATATATTTTATTGATTATGCTATTACAGTTGTCCAATTTTTCCCTCTTGGGCCCCCTCCACCCAGTACCCCCATTCTCTCCAGCAATTCCCCCTTAGTTCATGTCCATGGGTGGTGCATATAAGTTCTTTGGCTTCACATTTCCTATACTGTTCTTAACATCCCCCCATCTATTTTGTACCTACAGATTTATGCTTCTTAATTTCTGCATGTTTTCCCCATTCTCTCCCTTCCCCCTCCCAGATGATAAACCTCCAAGTGATGCCCGTATCTATGACTCTGTTCCTGTTCTCGTTGTTTACTTGGTTTGTTTTTTTTCAGATTCAGTTATAGATAGTTGTGAATTTGTTGCTGTTTTAATGCTCATAGTTTTGAGCTTCTTTTTCTTAAATAAATCCCTTTAACGTTTCATATAATAATGGCTTAGTGATGATGAGCTCCTTTAGCTTTACGTTGTCTAGGAAGTGCTTTATCTGCGCTTCAATTCTAAATGATAGATTTGCTAGATAGAGTAATCTAGGTTGTAGGTTCTTTGAATACTTCTTGCCAGTCCCTTCTAGCCTGCAAAGTTTCTTTTGAGAAATTAGCTGATAGCCTCAAAGGAACTCCTTACAGAGAGTAAGTAACTCTCTGATTTTCTCTTGCCACTTTTAAGATTCTCTCTTTATTTTTAACCTTTGGCCTTTTAATTATGATATGTCTTAGTGTGCTCCTCTTTGGGTCCAACTTGTTTGGGATTCTCTGTCCTTCCTGGACTTGTATGCTTATTTCCTTCCCTAAATTAAGGAATATTTATTTCATTATTTTTTCAAATAAGTTTTCAGTTTCTTCCTCTTCCTCTTCTCCTTTGGCACCCCTATGATTTGGATGTTGGTACATTTGGAGATGTCCCAGAGGCTTCTTATTCTTTCCCCATTTTTAAAAAATTCTTTTTTCTTCTTGCTGTTCTGATTGAATATTTTTTTCTTCTTTCTGTTCCAAATTATTGATTTGATTCTCAATTTTATCCCCTTCACTGTTGGTTCCTTATAGATTTTTCTTTATTTCACTTAATGTAACCTTCATTTCTGCCGGGGTCTTTTTTACACTGTTGCCATACTCAATGAGTTTTTTGAGCATCCTGATAACTAGTGTTTTGAACTCTGCATCAGATAAGTTGGTTATCTCCATTTCATTTAATTCCTTTTCTGGAGCTTTGTTCTGTTCTTTCAATTGGGCCATATTTCTTGGTCTCCTCAATTTGGCAGCCTCCCTGAGTTTGTTTCTGTGTATTAGTTAGTGCTTCTTTGACTCTCTGTCTTAGTAGCATGGCCTATTATAGAAGAGTAGACCTGTAAATTGTGTGGGGTAGAGCCTTAGGTGATTGTTAAGGTGGGGCAACCTGTTTCACCACTTTGTGTCTCTGTGTGGGGAAGGCTCAGAGAGGGGACAATAGTGCTGTCTCATTTCTGGAGTTTTACCTGGGAGAAAACAGTCTCCCAACATTTGCCCTGTTTCCAGTCACTTCACTTTCTCCTCATATGCCACCTGTGCTCTTCCAGCTTTTGCCCTGGTGCTGAATCCAAGAGGAGGTGTGTCTATATAAGTCCTAAGCCCATTTGGACCCTTTAAGAGGAATCTCCTGATAACCTGGTGGTTTCTTCCACTGTCCCAACCTCCACTGGTATTTACAGCCAGAAGTTATGGGAATTTATCTTCCTGGTGCTGGCAACCTGGGCTACTGGGTGGTCTGGTTTGGGGCTAGGGTCCTTTGCTCTCAGGGTATCCCTCCTGGTTTTTATTCACCACATGTGAATGTGGCGCCACCCTCTCTGTGCCTCTCCCATGACACTGCGCCTAACCCCCTCTCTCCTTATCTCTGTCCCTCCAGCCTGCCTGGATGAATATGGCTTCTTGAAATCTTTGGTTGTTGGAATCCCAGACAGCTCAATTTTCCGATGGTTCTGGATAATATTTGTTTTGTAGTCTAGTTGCAATTTTTTCTGTAGTTGCACAAGGAGGTGAAGAATGTTTACCTATGCCTCCATCTTGATTGGAAGTCTCTATTCAAATTCTTTCATTTATGTAGACCTATTCAGATTATCTCTTTATTTTTGTTTGCGTTTGAAAGACTGTGTCATTCAAGTAATTGCTCTGTTTCATTTAGGTTATCAAATTTGTGAGCATAGAGTTGTTCACAATACTCCTTTATTATCCTTTCAGTATCCAGATGATCTGTAGTGATGACCTCTCTTTCATTAATAATACTATTAATTTATGTTGTCTTTTTCTTAGCCTTGCTAGATGTTTATTAATTTCATTGCTCTTTTCAAAGGTCCAGCTTTAGTTTCATTGATGTTCTCTTATTCTTTTTAAATTTATCTTCACTTGCTCCTCCTCTGTTACTGTTTTCTTTCTTATATGTAGATCTGAATTTCTGACCCATATTGTTTTTCTTTTTGAAGACCTTTTAACATTTCTTGAAAAGCAGGTCAACTGACAAGAAATTCTCTCAATTTTTATCTGAGAAACTCGTTTACTGTTAACTTTAAAAAATAACAGTAGGTTGCTGGGTTTTTTCTCATATAACATTTTAAATATTTCTCTCCATTGTCTTCTTGGTTGAATTATTTCTGAGGAGAAGTTTGATATAATTCTTATATTAGTTCCTCTACAAATAACTTTCTTTAAAAAAATTGAATATGATATGGCCAGGTGTAGGATTTTTTCCTTTGTCTTGCTTCGTATTCTCTTCCTGGATTTGAGGTCTGATATCTGACATTAATTTAGGGAAATTCTCAGTTATTATTTCTCAAATTTTTTTCTGTGTCTTTTTTCTGCTTCTGGCATTTCTATTATGTATATGGTAGGTCTTTTATAACTGTCCCAAATTTCTTGGATACTCACTGCATTTTTTTCAGTCATTTTTATTTGACTTTCGGTTTTGGAAATTTCCATTGACATACCCTCAAACTCAGAGATCCTTCCCTAAGTCACATCCAGTCTTCTAATAAGTCATCAAAGCATTCATATTTATGTTACAGTGTTTTTGGTTTCTAGTGCTTCTTTTTGATTCTTTCTAGAAATGATTTATCTGTTTTTAATACCCATCTCTTTTTGTATAGTATCTGATTTTTTTTTTGTTAGAGCCCTTAGTCTATTAATCATAGTTATTTTTAAATCCTCATCTGATCATTCCAACATCCCTGCCATAACCCAGTGTGTTTCTGATGTTTGCACAGTCCCTTCAACTGTATTTTTGCCTTGGTATGCTTTGTAATTTGTTGTTGGAAGCCAGACATGATTACTATGTAAAAGGAACTGCAATAAATAGGCCCTTAGTAATGTAGTGGTAATGTGTGGGGGGAGCATACTCTTCTAGAGTGTTCTATGATTAGGTCTTAGACTTTCAGTGAGGCTTTGCCCTGGGTGGTAAATTGCACAAGTGCTTCTCGGTTTTCCTCACCTTAAGTTGGACACCATGGCTAGAAGGAGCTGAGTTGGTGTGTTTCTGTATTTCTATTATCTGTTGTGGAAAGTTAGGGCAGGCTGGAGTCAGGTAATTCTCTTTCCCAGCTCAGTTAGGCTCTTATAAACTTCCAATAGTTTAGTCTCTGGTAATATAGTTTCCCTTAAGAGCTGGCCTTATCAAGAACAGAATACTCTTGCATATTTCAAAACGATTACATTTTTCCTCCCCCTGCTGGATGCACAATAGGGTTTTTTTCTGGTGTTCACAGTAAGAATGTGGTAGAACTCTTAGAGGTAAACTCACAAAAGTGTTGGGGTGCTTCCCTTCCACTGGGTCCGACTGGAGCTCACAATTCTGAAACTGAGCCCTTAACACTTAGTGAACTGCAGTGCAGGATTTCCTCCTACCATACTGGTTCCTGCAGAAACTTCTGCTTATGGGCCTCCACATTGGCAACTTGTGAATTACTTTACCTGCCTGTCTTTCTCCTCAATTTTGGGGTCGACAGCTCTCCCCGTGACCTAAGCTCTCTGACAGATATAAGACAAGTCTTTTCTTTTTTCTTTTTCAGTTTGTTAAGCTATTGTTGTTAACTCCTTATATTCCAGGTCCTCTAAATTCATTTTTTAAATATAAATGTGCCAGCTATAGATCAGGCATCTTCCTACTGTATTTTTTTAACTCTTGGAAGGCCTAAAGGATTCCAATAATTGGTATTAAAGTAACTGGAAACATTCTGGCCCCTAATTATGTCTACTAGATGTAACTCAGAAGCAGTTCAACTAAAACAGTGGGACATTGTTGGTATTGGGAGCAGTTTCATTCCGGAACGTGAAAGCAAATAAGTGGGGTCCTTTTTGATGGATCACTAAGTCTCTCTGCATTGAATCATATAAATCATGATGAAAAATGGACTGCAAGGCCCACTTCATAAATCCTGGCCCAGTTTCCAAAGGTAGCATCTTGCAATATCAAAGTCACTGCTCAGCATTTCAGATGCAAAAGTGCTGCCTGACTCCTGCAGGAGTTAATGTGTTAGCATTTTAACAAATTGAACCACTTCAGTGGCCTATTTATCAGTTCAAGCTATTTGGAAATGTTGCGACCATATGTCGTCCATTGAAATGAACACTAAACACTGCATTTATAAATGGTAATTTATGACTCATAAATGTCTTTGCTATTAGAGCCATTCTGCCACTGTGAATGGAATTGATAGCAGGTTCTAAGCTCTGTGGTATGTGTATGTTTTTTCCCTTTTTAGGAACATTGTAGATATTAAAGCTTTAGTGCCTCATGGAAATGTTATTTTTAAAAAGCTGTGCATATCAAAAAGATTGTGTTTTTATGCTAGATTTTCATATTCATAAATTTGACAGGCAGGTTAAATATATGTGTGCATGTGCATATGGTGAGGACATTTTACATGTTTGTATAGACAAAGATTATAGAATTGTAACTCAAAGATGTGGAAGTTACACCTCCATTTCTGTCCAGAACTTGGGTTTACTCATGCAGTTGTAACTAGATATCATTTACACTAATATGTCCTCTCCCCTTCTTCCTTAAAGATAGAGTGCCCAACTTGAGCTGGATATGTGGCCCCCTAGGAGTGTATTACTCAGTTCCCTGACAAATAGGACGGCAAAATGACAGACTAATGTAAGCAGAAAGACTGTGTGGAAGTTTCTTGGAAACTATACTAAAATATAACTGGATTACTCTGCACATTTTCATTCGTCTTTTCTTAGTTTTGCTACCTGGAATATGGATGTCAAGTCTGGGAATTAGGCAATTGTTTGGACAGTGAGGACTACAGACTATCTTAGACTTAGAAGAAGCCCAAGTCCCTAACAAACTCATAAAGCCATACACTGGTCCTGGAAACCCTAGTTTCAGACCTATTTCATGGAAAGAGAGAGGAAGAGAGAGAGAGAGAGAAAGCAGAAAAAAATCTTGTTGACACCATCATTATTTTTTGAAGCACACATCCATAACATAATTGATATAGTTAGGTAATATGCATTATCCTGATTTAAAGATCGAATCATCTGAGGTCCAGATAATTTGTTTTATCTGTTCAAGGTTACAGCATTCTATTTAGCTGAGGAAATCTCTATGATCCATGTTTTTGAGTCCCGGTTCATTACTCTTGCTATTTATATCAAGCCCGCAGCATTTAATGAGAACTCTATAGGAGATAGCATGGTTTAGCATAGTTTGTAGGATCTGCAGGTAAGCAAACCTGGCCGCCTGCAGGTGGGAGTACCTCCTGGTGAATTTGTGGGTAGTGAGGAGAGGATTTATGTTACAGAATAGGAGTTCCACCATCTCACGTGTAATTTACTCTACACACATGAAAGTCCAGTTTTATCTGTAACTATGACATGACTATCTCCTGTTAACTAGGATGATAAAAAATTATGAGAGTGCAAAAGAGCTGTGGTTAAACAAAAATAAAGAAAATATTGAAAAAATGAATCCCCTGAAAGAACACAATTAGGGCCAGTAGATGTTGTTTGGATTCTAAGTGGTTTATTTCACCAAAAAATACATATGACTAAATATCTGTAAATATAAATATACTTAAGGTTAGCACATTTTTCCACAGTGAGAATTTCAGTGTCTTGTTTTGAAATGCTGATGGTTTGAGAAACTTTTCATTGTTGTTATTAATATGCATGGTTAATATCATGACATTTATTTCAAAGGGGAATTGAGTATTTGAGGCTCTATTAAAGGAGTGAAATAATGTGAGAACCAAAAGGTTACACCTGATGCACCTCCAAAACAGGGGAAGAAATTCCTCACTGTGAAAGGGCATTGCACAGTTCTAGTCTTGGAAATGCATGATTCTAAGCATCAGAATTGGAATAGATTTTTATCGACTTTCATTGTCAAAGTGTGATTCTATATCTTAACTTCACCCAGCCTCACCTCCAAACCCATGCACACACATACACACTCTTTTCAGATTTATAAAGAATTT
This sequence comes from Mormoops blainvillei, assembly GCA_004026545.1. Taxonomy (NCBI): domain Eukaryota; kingdom Metazoa; phylum Chordata; class Mammalia; order Chiroptera; family Mormoopidae; genus Mormoops; species Mormoops blainvillei. The sequence goes on from PVJD01008465.1 coordinate 39,818, forward strand.
GAGTCTTCTAGCATACCTCATACAGAGAACCCTTCTACACATTTTAATCAATTGAATCATTTGTTTTAAAAGTACCTACTCTATGAACATTACTGGTTTAGAAAAATAAGTAAGGCAAGACACTTTGTCTTCAGGATTTAGAGTATAGCACAAGGAAGACATGAGCCCTAATAATTAAATTTAGATGGAGTGAAAAATACAAAGTGTTTAAATTCAACCAAATTCTTTCACTTACAAGAATATCAGAAACTCAACTTACTGGGTCACAATTTTTTTTTCAAAAAAAGCCTATAGATTTTCTTACCTTTCTTACAGGTTTCATATATTGATTAGCAGTAATATATATAAATGCCACAAAATAGTCTATGGCATGTGAGGAATGGTCATGAGCATTAAGTAGGGTGATTAAAAATTAATGAGTGCAAAATAGCTGTGGTTAAACAAGAATAAAGAAAATATAGAAAAATGATTCAGCTGAAAGACAATTAGGACCAGTATATGTTTGTATTTTAAATGGGTAGCAAATATCCCAGAAAGGCCAAATGGAGCTAGAATATGAGGGTTCAAGTGGGGAAGGTTGGTTGGCTATTTATTTATTTACTTATTTATATGCGGTGACATTGGTTAATAAAATTATATAGGTTTCAGGTGTACTTCTTCTACACCTGAAGTACATAGAATACTTCTTCTGTACATTGTATTGCATATTCACCACCGAAAGTCAAGACTCTTTTTGTCACCATTTATCCCTCCTCTTTACCCTCTTCTACCTCCCTTTTCCTCTGGTAATCACCATACTGTTGTCCATGTCTATAAGTTTTGTTTTTCTTTTTGCTTAATCCATTTATCATTTTCCTAGTTCCTTAACCCTCACCCCTCTAATAGATGTCAGTCTGTTCTCTGTATCTATATGAATCAGTACCTATTTTGTTGGTTTATTTCGTTCATTAGATTCCACATCTAAATGAAATCATATGGTATTTGTCTTTCTCTGATTGGCTTGTTTCACTTAGCCTAATACTCTCCAGGTCTACCCATGCTGTTGCAGGTAAGATTTCCTTTTTTTACAGTCAAGCAGTATTCCATTGTGTAAATGTACCACAGTTTTTTCATCCACTTACCTACTGATGGGCATTTGGGCTACTTCCAAATCTTGGCTATTGTTAATAACACTGCAATGTACATGGGGGTATATATATTCTTTCAAATTAGTGTTTCAGGTTTCCTGAGATATATTACCAGAAGTGGAATTGCTGGGTCATAAATCAGTTCCGTTTTCAATTTTTTAAGACTACTCCATACTATTTTCCCCAGAGGCCGCACCAGTCTGTCTTCCCACAAAGTGCACCACGATTCCCTCTTCTCTGCATGCTTGCCAACACTTGTTATTTGTTTATTTATTGATGATAGCCATTCTGACAGACATGAGGTGATCTCTCATTACAGTTTCAATTTGCATTTCTCTGATAATTGGTGACATTGAGCATCTTTTCATATGTCTACTAGCCACCTGAAATGTTCTCTTTGGAGAAATTCTATCCAGGTCCTTTGCTCAATTTCTTTTAATTGGATTGTGTTTTAAGTGTTGAGTTATATAAATTCTTTATACATTTTGGATATTAACCCCTTATCAGGTATATCATTGGCAAATATGTTCTCCCACTCAATGAGTTATCTTTTCATTTTGTTGATGGTTTTCTATGCTGTGCAAAACTTTTTAGTTTGATGTAGTCCCATTTATTTATTTTTTTCTTTTGTTTCCCTTGTCCAAGGTGACATATCAGAAAAAAATATTGCTACAAGAAATGTCCAAGATTTAACTGATATGTTTTCTTCTAGGATTTTTATGGTTTCAATGTCTTTAATCCATTTTCAGTTTATTCTTGTGTGTGGTGTAAGAAGGCAGCCTAGTTTCATTTTTCCAGTGGTGGAATTACAAGTGATACTTCCCCAAAATTTTCTGTAGCAGTTGTGTAACTCTTACAATGGAACTGAATTTAATTATTTATTTCTTCCCTTCAGGGTGCATCAATTAACAGTGTTAATGTGTTTTATACTACTGACTTTAGAAATAAATGTTTTGATTTTAATCTCATTTTTATTAATAGGATAAAGATAATACACATTCATTGTTATTTAAGGAAAATCTTCATAGAAACATGTATAAAAGTAAACTAAAAATAAAGTTTACCAGTCCCTTTCTAGTCTTCTATCTCCAACCCAGATCAATATACCTAACAAAATAAAATCTGGATGTATCAAAAACCTAAATGTGAAAAAAAAGCTGCAAAGTTTTAGAAAACACATAGAATAACATCATAAATGGTCAAATATTTATGACCACATCCATAATGTGTTTATTTAAATATGCCTAATTATATAGAACTATATGATACATTTGACTATATTAAAATGAAAATAATTTCTATGACAGAGGATATCATAACCAATGTGAAAAGGAATGCTACAGAGAGGAAGTACATATCTGCAGTGTGTATGAAAAACAATGTGTTAGTATAGGCTCTACACAGAATTTTTGGAAGTCAATAGTAAATGATAGCGCAATATAAGTGGGAAGTTTATGGATAGAGATAATTCTCAGGATACAGATGGTTATTACCAATAAATATATAAGAAGACACTAACCTTCACTTGTACCAAGTGAAATTCATATTAAAATAATTAGATTAATTAATTGCATTATTCCTCAAGTAAAATAGCCTGACAATACCAATTTTTAGCAATTACCTGGAGTAATGGGAATTTTATGTAATTATTGTGGGAGTATACATAGGACCAACCTATCAAGAGACCCCTTGGACAGTATTCAATAATGATTCAGTTTTGTCCTTCCATGATATAGCACAACTACATAGCGTCCATGCATGAGATCCCAGGGCATAACAGTGACCTGAAAAAAAAGCTATCAAGAACTGTGTTAGTGACACCTAGGGAAGTGTCTACCAGATCACATGAGAGAAAAATCTACATTATGCTAAGAAGAGAAGGGATCATGGAGGTCACTTCTTATCAGTATATACTTTGTGGGACCATAGATATAACTATGAAGAAATGTCTGCACATATGCACAAAGAAATGCAGGCAAAATGTCTATGCAATGTTTATAAAAGAAAAATAGAAAAAACAAAACCAACAAAATTGTTAATGTCCAATGATAGAGCAATGTATAGATGTGATTGAATTCATATGTATACTTAAAATGAATAATCCATTTTACTATGTAAACCTATATATCAATTTATATAAATGATTAAATACAATGTTTATTGAAAAACCAGTTGTAAAGTACTATATCACCTGTTATAGAAAAACTTAAACACAGACATCAATATTATATATTTTAGTGTTTATATATAATGTATATATGTGTATGTACATATGCATGCATATACATTTATGTGTATTTATTATGCATATATAAACACACATACATATAGGCACTCAACATATAAAACAAATAGCCTATTCTAGATAGAATTATTTCAGGACAGTCAATTTCTCTGGGAAATCAGGAGGATTTTGTTGCATGTATAATTTTTTTCCTGAGAAATATATCTGAAACAAATATAGCATATATTACTATTCATTGGAGCATGTGTCTGTTATAATTTCCCTGCTACTTTCAAAAATGCCATAATTTTATGAAACAACCACAAAAGTTAGAAGTTGAAAAATATGTGCTGTGGAAACCAGAAGAAAGCACACTAACTTTTGGTTAAAACAGGGGATTTGTGGAGTGGCGGCTACTGACTCTAGATCTCGAATGATGCATAGGATTTCAGCAGCTAGATGAGAAGAAGGCCATATCCAGCAGACACAATGCTTGCTTTGGGAAAGAGAAAGAGTATTTTCAGGGGTATTTAAAGGGTGCAGAGGATCCATTGGAAATATATTCAGGAAAATGCTACTTAACAGAAACGTTATGAAATTTAGGAAGAAGGAAGAAGGAATAGGTTCAAAGTCAAAGGTTGATGAAGTATAACAGATTGATGGCTGAGAACTACCCATTGGATTTGAACTGAGAAAAGACAGCGTCTCCGTGTAGTATAATTTGAATTGAAAGTGCAATGGGACAGGGAAGTGACAGCCAACATCCTAGGCCTGCTTTGGGTGTGGTTACTGGAGAAGAAAAACATGTATAGGAAAGTAGCATAATTTAGCTGGTGAGATGAAAGTTTATTGTTGTTGTGTCTTTTGTTTCTAAGCATACAGGATGCCTGGGTATATTTGTAGTCTGAGGGAAAATAATCAGAAGAAATAATTCTGAGGCCCAATCCTGAAGGGCCAGGAGGAGGTGAGCAAGTTTATCCCATAGTGAGAGAAGGACAGATGGTGATACAGAGATGGTTGATGGAAAGAGGAGACTTGGAAGGCTTGTTAAGGATCTAGATTTTTGCAGAAAAGTGAAAGGGGAAAAAAAGCACAGAGTGTTGTCATCTTGGAGAGGGTAGAAATTGTTTGGAAAGTAGGCTAAAGGGAATGAAATTGGATATTGATGCATCTTTATCCCTGCTGCTGAGTTCAGAGTTCATTTCATCCTTGGCTGAAGTTCCCCACCGGTTTGTGGTAACACATATTGCATTGTACTGTGCCTGTTTGTATACATATGTTCCTTTCTGGAATGTTCACCTCTATGTACCAGGAACATGGTATGTACTTAATATATGTTTCTCAAATGGATAAGCAAAGCATTGGAGTAGTCAGTTAAACAATTATATTAGAATTCTCTGTCTCTGATTCACACTCTGGCACCAGGGAGAAGCTCCAGGAATTTAATAGAAGCTGTGGGAATAGTATCAGGAATGAATAAGAACCTGAACAGCTGCACTGGTAGCGTTTCCTCTCCTACGAAGGAGGCAATGCGACATTTTACTTCAGAGTTTAAACCTAAAATATGACTGTCACCCAACAGCAGAATGACTTTGGGTAAATGTCGTTCCTCTCTATAAGAAGGGACAGGTTTGTCATGAGGATAGTTAGTTTCTCATAGTCAGTGCTCATAAGATCTTAGCTCATTTGCTACTAATTGAAATAATTTTATTCCCTTTAGCTCTGTTCAACAGATGCAATGTGAAGTCACTGAGGACTTCCGATGCTCAAGGTAGAACTTGAGGCGTACCTTTGCTGTGAAAAAGGAGTGTTACGTTTTATCACGGGGTAGCTATTTGAAGCTCTCTCTATTTTAAAGTTAAATTGATATGTATGTTCAGTTAGTGACATGGGTTAGAACAAAATCACTCACCTTCTCAACAAGCTTTCTCGTGCTGCTTCATAAAGAGCTCATATGACCTACAGGATACCCTTTTATGAAAGTTTAAGTGCAAATTTAGAGAAAACAATGAGACATTAAAAGAAAACTACAACGGTTAGGTAAAAATACCCTAGGGAACTAAATTGAATATATACTAGATATATGCACAAGGTTTAGCAAAATTAAATTTTAAAACTGTGCCTGTAAAAAATCTGTGATAGAAAATAAGAACTTGGGCTTAGAAGGAAAAAAAGAAGGAGACTTGACTTCCTGTAATACAATATACAGATGATGTATAATAGAACTGTACAATTGAAACCTATATAATTCTATTAACCAATTCACCCCAATGAAGTCAATAAAAAAGAAAAAAACTGGAGGAAATAATGCATCATGGCAGAAGGACTCGATTTATATTCCTAATAATGCATACTCTTTTCTGCCAGGTCTTAAAGCAGAGAACTTGGATTCTCTGTGTCTTCTATTACTGGATTAACAGGAGGCTGCTGGCGTAGTCTGATTATTGTACGATTTCACTTGCAAAAATCTCTGTACACCTCAGAAGAGCATTGTGGTTTTACTCTATAGAATGAATTCCAATACAAAATCTCAATTTTTGTTTGTCCTCCGTCCTCCAAGAAGGAATTCTCCCCATAAGTAGAATAATAAATTTGGATGTTGGTTCACTCATATACCTAAGTCAAAAGGAACAGTATTTTGTAATTATGAGAGAAAACAAGATGGGATTTTAAAAAGATACTTAAAAAATGAGGGCATTGGAAATTTCAAATGGTTCATCTGCCTCTAGGTGAAAATATTCTTTATGTTCATTTTTCTCACCCACAAATGGGAAAATTAGATCTTGGAAAAAACACACTGAAACTTTAACCGATGCAGGACAGTACTTGGAACACAAGTGCAGAAAAGGACACATTCATTCAGTGATGATCCTCCCTCAAAGTCAGACCCCTAAAATGGAAATCAGCAAGAAGGCAGGTCTCCATGCTCACAGCACAAGAATCAGCCCAGTTGCCCTCTTTCCCACACAAGTTGTGACGGTGCAAGATCAAGACACAGCCCATGGCTCATTTGGAAAGTGGGTCAAGTCATACCTGACACACTTACCTAATAAGAGTGTAGGGCACAGAAGACAAGTAATCCTTAGAACAGTATAAAACATTAATGAACTGGATGAGCCAGTATTTATTTGCATGGTCGGGTTGCATCAGGGACGATAACAAAGCTAGTGGTAGTGTTTACACAGCAGCAAACAGGCAGATGGAAAGGGAAACCTTCACTGTTCAACCAACCGGCTGAAGGAGTTTCATAATGCTAAACAGCTGGATGTGTGGAAACATCCAGACATTTGATAGCAGAGTTCCGATTTTTTTTAATGGATTTCTCTTCAGAGCCAGAACATATTCCGTACAAGGAAGCTGGTTTCTGTCAACACCTTCCTTTTTCTTGATTTCTTTTTAAGCCATGGTGGGATTATCTTGCATTCCCACCTTCTTTATTTGAAATATCTATTTCGAGGGAACTTTCAACTTTTTCTTTAAAAAATTGAACACATCTTCAAAGAGCAAAGATTTATCATTCTTTAGGATAGTTGATAAAATGATGTATCAAAGCTGTGAGCACAATTATTAAAAGTGTCTGATAATAAAATAGACATGCAGCTTCCAAGAGACTGTTAAAAGGACAAATTCATTTGGATATGTAAGATACGGTTAGTTTAAAAAAAATACACATTATGAGTGTGAGTTGTCAGCTCAACTGAAATACAAGTTTTGTATTTTCATAGAGGGACTGTTGATTATTAGAATTTTTAATCACTACCCTGACTCCTGTATACATCTAGGATTAACTTTATAGAACAACATGCTCAATACTTTGTACATAGAATGATGAGCTTAATTTCTTTTTAAAATACACTAGGATGAAACTTGTACTGGAACATCTACCATCTGTAGGAAAAAAACAAAACCCAACATTTTAATTCCAGAGCATGTGGTTACTGGAACTAAAGGCCCTTAATTGCATCTTTAGAAAAGGCAAGGGCATCTCTATTTATTAGACATTTAAATTCAGCGCATTGCAACATCTCTTTGCACTCTCCTCAGTAATTGGGTGTTGACTGTATGCCTTCAGGCTAATTCAATGCTTACGTTGTTAAGATATAGACTGGCTGCTCCTGCGTGAATACTTCCTGGCTTTAGTCCTTCGGCCAGATTCCAATAATGAATGGAGTCCTTCATTCACTGAAAGAATGCCCTTGGACCTATTCATGTTCCATGATGCTCATCCACTGCACTGTTTCCTTGGCCTTCGACTTTGTAGCTTGCAGTGGTGCAAGAGCCTGGTTTCTCTTGAAGGCGACCATGTGCTGTGGTTTTATAGGGCAGAGGGCTTTTTCTACCGCAACCTAATTCTCCTTTCTACACACATCCTTGTGACTGCACATACTCAACGTAAAACTCTGCTTTAACATGATACTGTTCAAAAGCATCTGTGGGTCTTATTTTCATGGGGCATCAGATTTTAAATCTCCTGCATGGTTATCAAGGATTTCTGTAAATAAAATATGTCATTCCTACATTTCTTTATTTCTGAGAGTAGTACTGTCACCTGCTCCTGTTAATATAGAACTTCTTTTTCACTTTCTTGGGAATATATAATATTTATTGCCATTCTCATGAAAATATGTCATCATTCCATTACTTTATTTTTTAATTGAGGTACACTTTACAAAAATACCATGCGTAGGTCTTAATTGTAAAATTCAATACATTTTGGTAAATGCATGTACCTGTATAATATACATTGTTATCATGGTACCAAACATTTCCTTCACTTCCGAAAGTTTCATTGTTTCCTTCCCAGTAAACCTACCAATCACTGTTCTGAATTCTATCATAAATTAGTTTTGTCTCTCATATAAATGGGTTACTAGAGTATGCTTCCTTCCGAGTGCAGCTGCTTTCACTCAGCATATTTATTTATAGTGTTTGATTTATCAGTAGACTATTTTTATTGCTGAGCATTATTCCCTTGTATGAATATACTGTAATTTGTTGACCCATGTCCCTGTTGATGGGCATTTCAGTATTTGTTCAGTTGGGCTGTTATAAATGAAGCTGCTGTGAACATCTGTGAGCAAATATTTGTGTAAACAGGCATTTTCAATCCTCTTGGGTAAATACATGAACATGGATTACTGGATCATAGGGTAGGTATAAAATTTTAAGAAATTAGCAAACATTTACCAAAGTGGTTTTGCCACTGAGAGAATCCCATCACTACCCTGGTAGAGTGCCAGTTTCTCCTTATCTTAAGTACACTTTTATTTTTGTGTAAGGATACTTCATCGTGATTCTAATTTACATTTCTCAGGCAACAAATAACATTGAGCACATTTATGTGTTTAATGACCATTCCTATTTTTCTCGCTCCATTTCATACAGGTTATCTGTTCAGTTTTTTCACTCCTTAAAATGGGATAAGCTAGAAAGTTTTAGATGTATTTATCAAATTGGGTTAACTTCCTAGTTTACTGAGAATTTTAATCATGAATGTGTTTTGAATTTTGTCAGCTGATTTTTCTAGATCTTTCAAGACACTAATACAGTTGTTTTCTTTTATTGTGTTAATACAGAGAATTGCATTTATTGATTTCAAAGACTGAATAAATCTTGCGTTTCTGGGGTATACAACACTGACCGTGAAGTTATTCTTTTTAAAATGTTCCTGGATTCCATTTGCTAATAGCGCTTAGAGGATTTGGGGTCAGTATTCATGACAGAGACTGTTTTGTAATATTCTTTTGTTGCAATGCCTTTGTCAGGTTTTGGTATCAGGGTTGTGATCACCTCATACAACCAGTTGGAAGGGGTTTTCTTCTGTATTTTCTGAAAGAGTTTATTAAAGGCTTTTATTACTTCTTTCATAAATGTTTGATGAAATTTGCTTTCATCTAACGTCCTTCCTGGCTAGTTCTACTAATCTCACTTTACTTTATAATTACCACCATTCCACGCTCCTCGATATCTTACAGCTTCCACCCAACTCAAAAGTGTTTTCTTCTATTAAACTTTCCATTATGCAATAAGCTGAGAGCAATCTATCATTGCTGCCAGCCCCAAACTTTTGTAGCCCTTTCTCTCATTGATTGGATGCGTATTCTTTTCTGCCCATTTATTACAATTATTAACCTTTATGTTTTAAATGCCCTAGAAGAGAATAAGCTCCTCAAATTTATCTTACAAGTGCTTTGAATTAGCGACACACAGTGCAGAATTTTGTATATAGTTGGTAATTCATTTTTTTGTTTCTCCTTTTTAAATTAAATTTATTGGTCTGACAAAGGTTAATAAATTATATAGGTTTCAAGTGTACACTTTTATGATATATCATCTGTATACTGCATTTTGTGCTCACCACCCGAAGTCAAATCTTCTGTCACCATATATTTGATCACTTAACCCTTTTATTATCCCTCTGGCAACCTCCATATTGTTGTTTAAAACTAATGGAAGATGGACCTTTGTTTCTGACCAACTTAAAGTAATACAACAGGGATTGTGTTTACCCTATCACCTGAAACAGTTGCACTTTCCCCACTGCCCAAAATGGCAAAATATGTGAAATAATAGCCTTGGGACTGTGCGCATCAATAATAAAGGGCAGCGATCCCTGTGAAATGGAAAACAGAATGAGGTAAACCTTGCGACTGTCCCAGCTTACTGCCTTAGCAGAGTTTCTGGGTCATAGCATGAGGAGACGGAGCGCAGGTCAAGCCCAGTGGATTCCCTGAGCTGAGGAGACACAGCTGAGAGTCCGAGGAGACCAAGGAGGCTAAAGTCCATAGCACACCAGGGAGAAGTTCTCCAGGGGGCTTCCCTCAAGCACAGGGAAAGGGGACCATTCCCTGAATTGTGTTAGGAAACTACTGAAGACCAAGGACGTAAGAGCGACTGGCGCTAAGACAAGGTGGGGAAATATGTCCATTTCCACAAGTCATAATGGAAATTTCCATGTTTCGCAGGGCATTAAGGGTAGAAAACCCTTAAGGGCCTTGCTTCCGCAGTGGGAAATCCAATTAGCCCCTGCCTTAATGCTGCTCTGGTCCCACCTAACAAATTATTGTTTAATTATATTGCAATAAAGCTGTGTTTTTTAAAAAAGAAAAACTAATAAGAGGAAATAATTTTTACTATCTTATTTTAAATATTTTTGAAAGTTTTCCCTTATAATGTCATCTTTGACTCATTGGATATCCAGGAGTGTTTTGGGCTTCTCCTCAACATTTTTTTTTTCAAGTAAGTTTTTCTTATTAATTTAACATTTAATTCTGCTTTGTCAAGAAAACTGTTCTACGTAATATTAATTCTTTGGATTTTATAGAAACTGCAGCATTATCTCCACTCTAGTATAAATCATGGTCATTATTTTTGGTCTCAGAATCCTAAACTCTATGTACCATCTCCCTCTACCTGCAGCCCTTGCCAGCCCCTACGCAGGGTCTGATTGTAGTTCTAGTTGGGTTCTGATAGCTGTATTTAAATCAATTGAAATTCTTCCCCCATAACTATTTCCAGCTAAGTGTGGAGGGATACTGCTAACTCTTTATGTCTCATCCCTCACACCATTGAACGATAAACAATAGAAGCCTCACATTCCCATGGAGAATTTGGAGACTTACTTGGCTTAAGTATAATTGGAATCATGCAGGATGTTAACTGCATTCGAGCCCATGTCCAACACTGCCATTACATTAAACTTATTAAAGAAGTTTAATTCCTTTGCGGAAACTACAGCTGTTAGAACAAAATCATGTTACTTGTATGTCTCCTCTCTTCTTCCTTTCCTTACTCATCATAGTTTTTATGATGCCTTTATACATATTTTTATGTGCCAGGCCACAGAGTAAAATAAGTAGCAAATGCTTTGTTAAGATGAGTAAAAAATTGTCTGCCATTAATAATAATCTTTATTTTAATTAAGTTCTATAAAATTCATTAGGTTTATAAGTAACTGGGAGAAAAACAGAAAGAACATATGTTTCTATTTCCACACGTGCATATCTCTTGTCTTCTAGAGCTACAATGACAGACAAGTTTTTATGGAATCACTACTTTCATCAAGGCACAGAATTTTTACTTAAGCTATCATATAATGTCCTCCTGGAAAAAAAAAAAGTCTTAAAAAGAGGATTGAAATACCAAGTTGGCTATCAGTAGTTATATTATTACTCTTCCTATTTTAATCAAAGTAGCTGTTTTATCTGGAACAACTTACGTGGTTTTCTTCAGGCCCCGCTTTCTTCACCAATAAAATAAAAGTTGGAGCAGATGTTCTCTAATATTTCTTATAGTTCTGATAATCTGATACTCTATGACTCTGTGAGTCTCCATTTTCTTCCTTATCAGGGAGAAATTATTTAAGAACAAAAATAATTGTTTGCCTCCTTTCCCTCACTGAGTGGTGAAGGAGGGTTAAATAACCTTTGGATGAAAAATGTGCCACCTGTTGTTCAAAGCCTGTATGGTTTTGGCTACTGAGCTTTTTGCCTTGTTAATATCTAGAACCACTTGTTACAATCATTAAACTCAGTGACTTGAGGGGAGGGTGGTAGGGAAGTGAGGGAAGGTGGTCAAAAAGTTCAGACATTCAGTTCTAAGATAAATAATTTCTGGGGAAGCAATGTACAGCATGGGGTCTATTTTTATAATATTGTATTATATATTTGAAAATGCTAAGAAAGAAGATCTTAAAGTTTCCCATCACCAGAAAAAATAATTTGTGATTCCATGGAGGAGAGAGTGGGGGGAGATGGAAGAGGGGATTAAGGGGCATAAATTGTAATGGAAAACATGCAATAAAAATATACCATTGAAAGAAGTCATAACTATGTGAGGGGAGGGATGCTAACTAAACTTATTGTAGCACACTCATTTTACAATGTATACAGTAGATCAGATCTTTAGAGTGTACACTGGAAGCTAATACAATGTTATATGTTGATTATAGCTTGATAAGACTGGGTAAAAATGAAACAAACATTAGCCAAAGCAATTTAAATCAATCAGAGGCTCCTCCTTCCTTCCTAACCCCAGTGCATTTCAACCAGAAAAGTCATGAAGGTATGAAGTGGTAACAGGGGTTAAACAATAAATATTCTCTCTTTAAATGTTTGAGAGGTTGCAAAGAGTCGAAATGACAGCTCCACTAGCCACTTATTTAGAAATTACATTTTGTTTCCCTATGATTCCTGAATCTTTTTCTCACCAAAGGCAGTGTTCCAGCAAGGAGCAGAGAAGAGCAAAAGCAAATTAAAAGTATCTGCTATTTCCTGGAGCCTCAATTATACTCCGAACTTGAATTAAGAAGAGTCTGTGTAGTGAAGGATAGATGGTTTGATGTGGTCCACCCTTGTAGCAAAAAGTTAAAATCTTGGTGGGGCTGCCCTCATGCTACTGATCAAAGAGAAAGAAAGACTTGGGCTGGGAGAAAAATGTATCCTCTGAGATTTGTTTAGCCCCAAGCATCGAGCACACCTCTGAGACCAGTCATCAAAGCCTCTGTGCAAAGACGTCTCTCTCAACACAGGGAGTCAGATGCCACAGGAGAGGAGAGGGGTGGTCTGCAGACACCAGCACACATCCCTTTTATATTCTCAGCACTGTTGGTAGATTCCTATAGCCCCTCTTCAAGTTTGGCTCTCCACTGAAGAGAGAATCCTAAACTTGTCTGCAGTTCTGCTGAGATTCACTTTATGCTAACTTAGTGTCCCCTGATTGGTAACCTGAGAACTGCTTATCTTCCAGTTTCTTGTGTGATGGGTAAATATACAAAATCATAAGCTCTACAGCCAGACCTGCTGAATCCAGTGTGAAGGTGTGACAAGGGATCTATATATTTAAGATGCCCCCAAACTTCTTTCCATACTTAATTTTCCAATAATGAATGATAGCAGCGTGAATCTGCTTCTTGACGGAGTGCAAATATGCCCTCCGTTTGAGAATGAAAACACACTTACCTTCCCCTATAAGTGGAATAGCCCTAGTCCCATCTATTATTTCTCCTAGAAATTAGAATTAACTTCAGTTCTATCTTTATAGCCAATAAAGTTTGCATTGTTTTGTTAATCACAATCACCATGCCCTATAAAAATGCTAAGAAAAGTAAATTATGTACATATACACATACAGATATATGTAATAGATATTATCTATATCTATTTGTATATCTATATATATATAAATTATATATTATCCAGATATATAGATATACTATGTGTATATATCTAACAATATATAGATGGAGATACATATCTATAGATATCTATATTGATTAGGTAGATAAATAGATAATAGATAGATAGATAGTAGATATCAAGATAGGAAAATGGTAGGTTCTAGAGTTCTTATTTCTCCTCTGGCCACAAAGCTAGGTTGGTATATTTAACTTATGTTCTCAACTGCCCATTTAATATTCCCCTTGCCCTTAACCAGCACCTAGTTTCTCAGGGGTCTTTTACTGATGGTTAATATCACCACCATGCTTTAATTTTTAATCTGAGATGCTTTTGAGTATGAGAGTACAATATTAATAGTTATGCTGGTATAAAATGTACAAATGCAGACAGTCTCAGGCAGACCAGGAATTTGGGTGTCTGTGTGTATGTGGGTTTCAGTTTTCCTCCATTGGTTTCACTGGTGAACATGGTAGTACTAGCAAGAGCTTCTCCTTGTTCCATATGCACCTCTTCTTACCTCCATCCCACACCAGCACATCAGTTTCTCTGTAATAGTTAAAATTAATTATAAACATGGGGTCAAAGAAGCATTGTCTCTTCCATGTCTGGTGGTCTAATATCACGAGTAGCAATCTAAACTTCTAATTTATAAAAGGTTTTGTATTATCTGCTAAAGAAGGGTTCCTTCTTGCGTATGAAGACCTCAAAATCTGAAGTTCCTAGAGTCAAATTATTGGTAAGCAAGCATCTGTGAATGACTCATTATATGCAATGCTGAGAGGTGCACTTCTCATTTCCATTCTGTGTTTCTCTATCATTATACTGTGGTTATGGGAAAGAAACATGCTGTATTGAAAAGCGTGGTCTAATTGGCTTTGTAACAGATTCTTCAAAAGAGCACTGCACCGTATATCAGTCCAGTTTTTTCTGAGTTATGGTAAAGCCAGTGAATTGCTTCAGCATAGCTCATTGCTGCACTATTTGTGCTGCCAAGAAAATTTCTTGATCAGAAGCAATGTGGCCTGGGACAGTATAGTGGTGAATAAGTCATTCAGGTAGTCCATAGATAGTATTGCTGGCAGATGTGTGTCGGGAAGTCAATGCAAATCCGCATTCAATATAACTGCATTCCGAATGAAGACAAATCACCGTCCAATCCATAATTCATAATGGATGGTTTCCAATATAACTGTTCTGGCAGCAGAAAACTAGCTGGTCCCCCTGGATATGCTGATAAATTGAGCGTTCGGCAGAAGGTGTCCAGATTGGTCTTGTTGAGGGATCGTCCATGTTTTTTTAACCCATAAATAATTTATGTCATTTCCACTTTGGTGTCCTTTTCAGGAGCCAAATTAACCAGCATGGAGGTGGCTGAGTGTGAAATAGTAAGAGATACAGATACAGATATTGATGATATAGATATTGGTATAGGTATAGTTGTAGGTAGACATAAACAATCTCCCCATTTTCTGAAATGGGACTCCTAAAACCCTCGTAAATAAAGATGCAAGGAGAACCTTTTATCCTAACATTTGGTCTTTGACCTGTCCCCGTGCAGAGAGCTTCTAAAATTCTTGTAATTTCCTAGGTAATAAAGCACTAGGAGCATCTTTTGTTCTAATATCTGGCCTTTGAGCAGGGTTCCTGACACAGAGCTCCTAAATCCCTGTAATCTCTTGGGTGACAGGAGTGTATTTTGTCCTGATGAGATGACTCTCTGTGGGTTCCTGGATGGCAGCTGGTCATCAGAAAGATCCAATCTTGGTTAAAGCTTGGAATTTTCAGCCCCACTCTCCATTCTCCAGAACTGGGAGAGGGGCTGGAAAGGGAGTTAATAATCTGTCATGCCGACCTGATAAAGCCACCACAAAAATCACATTAGCATGGGATTTGGGGAACTTTCTGGTTGGTGAGCACACCCACATATCAGGAGGAGGATGCACCCTAATTCCATGGTGACAACAGCTTCCGTGCTCACTGATCTTGCCCTGTGTATCTCTTCATCTGACTATTCATATGTACCTTTTATCATATCTTTTATTCAGTTATAAATTGGGGTATGTAAGTGATTCCCTGAACTCTGTGAGCTATTCTAGCAAATAATTGAATCTAACAGGAGGGAAGTCATGGGAACCTCCTTGTTTATAGCGAGATTGGACAGCATTCGTGGGTAACCTGGGGACATAGTACTTGTGATTGGCTTCTGAAGTGGGGGGCATTCTTGTGGAACTACAACCTTAATCTGTGGGGTCTGCATTAACTGCTGTTCTGTTGGAATTGGATTGAACTGTGGAACACCCAGCCGCTGTAACAGAATTGCATGGTGTCGGGGAAAACAAAGCCCACACACCTGGTGTCAGAACTTCTGTGAGCATGGTAGTAGTGTTTTTTCCTATATACTGAAAAAAAAAAAAAAGACTGAGGAGTATCTTGCCTATAAGAGTTTTGAGAAACCAGTGAGCATTCCATAAAAATGTATCATTTACATTATTATATAATGGGTTTATTATTGTTATTTTAAATAAATTATGAAACATTTTAAATTATCCTCAATTTTACTTTCTAATGCAGTAAGTATCAAAATACACATCCACATAAACAAAAGCTTTTGGAGGCTTTCAATAAGCTTTAAGAATGTAAAGGTGCCTGAGACCAAGCAGTTGGGGAAGAGCTTCTGTAAGAATAATGGCTGCCCACGGTGGGCAGCGTAGCCTGGCCCCGCACCTCGGGGAACCTCGTCATGACCCTGGCTCTCTCATCAAGGCTTTTTGGAGCCTGCGCACATCATTCTAATCTGCTGGAGCTGTAAACATGCACGTGACTTTTGTGTGGACATAGCTTTTTAAACCTTGGTGTAAATACCAAGGAGCATGATTACTGGATGATATGGGAAGATTATTGTTTAATTTTGTAAGAAACTGCCACTGTCTTCCAAAGAGGCTGTATCATTTTGCAATCCCACCAGCAAACAATGAGATTCCTATTGATCCGCCTCTTCGGCAGCCTTTGATGTTGCCAGTATTTTGGATTTTGGCAATTCTAATAGATATGTGCTATCTCATTTTTTCTTAAATTTGTATTTCCCTGATACCATAAGATGTGGAGCAACTTTTCTGTGCTTATTTGCAATCCGTATATCTCTGTGCTGAGATATTTTTTAAGGTCTTTGGCCGCTTTTTTAACCAGGTTGTCTGTTTTCTTATTGTTAAGTTCTAGGCTTGCTTTGGGTGTTTGGATATTTGTGATCCAAATATACAAAAGATGTCTGATTAAGAATCTTGTCGTCAGATATATCTTTTGCAAATATTTTCTCCAAGTCTGTGGCTTGCCTTTTCATCATCTTTGACAGTGTCTTTCATGGAGCAGAAATTTTTAATTAGGAATGAAGTCTAGCTGATCAATCCCTTCTTTCCTGGATTGTGCCTTTGGTGTAAATCTAGGGCATTTTTGACTGAGTCAGATAATTAAGCAAATGAAGGGGTTAGGCCATAATTTATCTGGATTATTGTTACTATAGTAACATTCTATATGCCAGGGATGTATATATTAATTTCTATAATTTAGCAAGGCCAATATTAGTTTAAATGTGAAATTCTTGTATCGGTTTATAGTAGCAATAAAATACTGTTAAGATTCCTTCATAAATTAAAAATACAGGCTAATAATATGTCTTCAGAATATTCAAGTGAGAAAACATACCATATTTCACTGTTTACTCTCAGGTTCAGTTTCACTTCAGGGAACCTTTTTGCATATCCCTTTAAAGTGCTGAGTTAAAGGAGGGAAGAGAGCTGGTTAGGAGCCTAAAGTTAGCTAAATTTAGATATGTAAATGAATCCACAGGGCTTGCTTATATCCATAGGCAGCCTGCGCGATCTTCCTCTTTTTCCTCTTTCTGACTCCACCCCTAATTGAAAGAGTTGTTCAGTTACAGGGTCACATTCCAGTGTTGACCTAGCTATTCGCTGCTTTGCGAAGGGGTGGAAGCCACAGAGAAGCGGCAATTAGCCCTCCTGTAATTAACGAGCAGATGGGACTAGCAAACAGAGAAGGGCATTTCCAGTCCCCTGCATGGGAAAACATGGACTGAACCAAGGAGCATTTTCTACGCATAGCATCTCCTAGAAATGGCCTACAGTCCTGGGATGAGGCCCAGGTAAAATTATGGCCATTCTGAGTTAGATGGGAAATTGGAGAAACCCACACAGACCCACTCATGAAGAGAGACCCTTGGAACACGTTGGTGCCATTCATAATTAGACAAAACGCTCCCTCAGCCACCCAGAGCAGAACTCTAACCTATCATAATGTGTTATTTTAGAATCAAAGTTATTGTTTTCAGTCTTATTTCAAAAAATCTAGGTGCTTAAATAGTAAGCATCTTTTTTTTTTTTTCTTCAGGTAACACAGCACAAGTCAGCTGGGGATTTTATTGCCAGAATAAATATCAAAAGATTCAGAAACACAGACATAAATCTGTCAAGAACCCTAGTAGCTGTACATCTAAAGTTAAGTCTTTTCCTTGTTTCATCTCTGATTTCTTTTTTTCTGAGTTCAAATCCCTTCTCTCTCCTAACCATCTATCTCTACGAACTCACTATTTTTGCTCCATTACTACTTTGACCTTCATACGGTGCTTAGCTCGCCATAATCCCGACTCCCATTCACTGTATTGATTTGTTGTCTTCTAACTCAACCATCTGGTTCCTTCAGCCTCGTATTCCCATAGTCCTAAGCAAAGAATGTGGGGACCAGCTAACTTTGAAGGCCAGCACATTATCATTTGTATAATTGGTCTGCCCCAGCTTTTCTATTATACCAACTTTTATATTTATTTTAGGACACTAATTCCAATCTGTAATTATCTTATCGGTAAGAAGCCTTTAAGCTTCATTCACCAGAAGTGTAACTTACATTGTTTTTCTATTATAAGCCTTATTTGACTGGGAGATACCCTCCACTGCTTCTCATGTTTACCTTTCTTGGATACGGGAAAACATTTGGGTCTTCTCTCACCTCACTGGCAGCTAGAGAATTTGGAGGTGGTTTCAGGCCAATTGATTGGACATCTGTACTGACCAGTCTTATAACAGTGCCGTACAACCAACCACCTCTACTTTCAGTGACTTACAATGGTGAGCATTTATTTCTTGCTCATGGGTGGGGGTCAGCTGAAGTATAATGAATTCAGGTGAGGCTGGGTTTAGCTTCAGTCTGCAGAGAAGCTCCAAGCAGTTACCCAAAGAATTTTCTTCTTATAGCAAAAGGCAGAAGTGTAAGAGGACATGTTCAACTGGAAGTTGCATTTTCAAGCATCTGTTCAAGTTGTAGTTGCTAACATCTCATTGGAGAAAACTATTTTTATAGCCATGCCCACATTCAATATACTTCAACCTTCATGAGCCCATGGAAAGCATGCAGATAAATAACAAGATTCCAGCAGAAGAAAAAATGGGACCAATAACCCAATCTAAAACAAAAACCCCACAGCCACCCCTAGTTTATTGTTTCCCATTGTGCATGGCTTCTGAAACTCTCAAAATTTGCTGCTTTCTGTAACTATATCAGGGAAGAGGGTTATGGGTCTTCTCTATCCCCACTCGTCTACCTCATCTACTTCTTCCTCTAAACTCCAGCTCCAGGACCTGATGAGACTTGGGAAGGACACTGCTGGACCTTCTCAGTATTCCTCATTCCAGCACACCTCTCACTCACCCTTTGTTCACCCTCCAGGCAGGTGTGTAGACACGGTATGTATTTAGGTTCTTGACCTGCACAGAAAGATGTTTATTTTGTGTTTCTTTACTGTTTTCTTTTAAAAATAATTTTCTAAAATGAACATGTTATTTTTATATTTGGCTAAAGAAACCCAATTGATCTCCTTTTATAAAGGGCTTAGTGTGTGATATGAGTTGATCTCTCTATGTCATGAACAAAAGGAAGAGGGACCATTTACTTTATAAACAAATCCCTGCAAGTGTGATATTATGCCTTTAGGGCATCTCATAGCCAGTGTAATGTCACCTGACCAAAGTCACTTGTTTTCCTGTTTCCTGACAGGTGAGCGTAGCAGTTCCCTTCTCACAGCTCTCTGACCACCTCCAATTCCAGCCAGGTTCTCTGTGCTTCTCTCCTGACTATAAAAGGCTCATGGTCTGGGCAATCAAACCAGCATCGATAAAACATTAGTGCAGAAGTCATATGTGCTCTAATTCTTCTCTTTTAAGGGATTTTTTTCAAATTTTGCTGCTTCTCAAATATGTATTCATGTTACTATTGCTGCCTTCTTCTCAAAGATCAAAATACACTGTTGAGAATAACCCTGGTATATTTCCCTGGGCCCTCAAATTGAATGGGGGTCACTCTATTATGCCTTATGGAGAAATGGTCCACTTTGGACTCATTTCTAATGGTGAAAAGAGAGACTTCAGTTTTATTAAAAAACATTTAAGTGTTTATTAATCTACCCAAGGAGGTGTTTTGAAGATGCCTCAGTTTCCAAGTGCTTTGGAAATTTCTCCCTTAGGGAACGTCTCTACCTGTGTTTTAGACTGACTCTGTTGCTATTATTAGTCAGAGGAAATGAAGATAAGATATTGCATAGACATCTTAATTGTGTGGTTGAATACATAAGTTCGGGCTATAGAATAAATGTGAGTTGAACAGACATACGTGTCTTACAGCAGGAATACTAACAATATTCATAAGACCCTTGTCCGAACCTCATGTTAACTGAGTTTGGAAAATAATTATGTAAGTTTGAGAGTTTCCTTTTAGCTTTCAAAAGAGGATAATAAATAGCTACACAATTAATAGAGGACAAAGTTATGCACATCTATACACATACGTATTAATACAAGTTTGTATTCACATGGGCGGACAGTCTAATGTATAAACCAGAAATCAGCAGTTTTGTTTTTGTTTTTTTAATTTTGCCATTTTTCTGGAAAGGGGACTGAATGCACTTTTTAAAATATCATCACAAATATTTCAGTTTTGTTATTTTAGCTTCAAAATAACAAACAGGTTTTGACCAAAGCTATGGGAAATGTTTTTCTTACTTGCCACACAATGTTTTCAGAAGTTCTTGGAAATCTTAAAAGAAATAAATATACAGTGAAATAAGCAAGCAAGCAAATACCTTTTTCAAAAACCACTTTTAAAACGAAGCTTTCAAACATCACAAAATTCACTAGTAAACTCTATGAGGGCAGGGACTTGGTTGGTTGTTCTCTTGGTCTGTTTGTTTTATTGCTGTATATCAAATGCCCTGGTCGGTTTCCAGTTTATGATCAATATACAATAAATATCTTGGGAAGGAATAAATTTCTCATGAGTGAATCCTTCATGATATTTTATTCACCAGATTTTTGGTCATCAAAACCCTACATGGTTGGAGATGTCTGTATAACCTTACCCTCCTAGACAATATGTATTTCCCAAATCGGGGTGTGAACAGACCTGAATCTCCCTGAACCGTAACACTGACCATCCTCTGACAATTCAGGCCAAACTCCTGGCCAGTTTGGGCCAGTCATGTTATGGAACAGGAAATTAGAAGGACATTTTCAATGAAATGATCTATCTAATTATGGGAAAAACACTGTCCTGTGAAGAATTTAAAAATGTAAAGGAAGTAAAAATTCATGTCGAGAAAGTCAAAGGACAGTTGGTAACACTGTCCTTTGTGATTGTCCTTAGTGATTGTGGTAAAAGTAACAGAAAGAAAAAAAAAATAAGACTATGGGATATCGGGATGAGAACAGGACAGGGAGCATCTCATATCACTTCTGCAGGTTGCCAGGATAATTGGTTCCCACAAGGAGCTGAGGGCCTGAATCGCTGAAGCACAGCTCAATGGGGAGCGTTGATTCCAGCACCTAGGATAGTACCTGCCATGTAGGAAAAACTCTGTATTTGTTGGATGTTAAAATGATGAATTCTTTTATTTTCAGTTTATCTGCTTTCAGGAGTCCTAAGGAAAAAATGATTATAGCAATGAAATTATGATGAAAAATAAAATGGTAGTATTCCATTTCCTCTCCATCTCTAATGCATCATCAACTGGCATTTTTCTTGTTTGAATATTGGCTTGTCCATTTATTAGTTTTTTCTCTATTAGATTAAAACCTTCACGGGTGGATGGATCAATCTGCTTCATTCTGGTTGCATCTTCAGTGCCTTAGTTAGTGCCTGGCTCATACAATGCTGCATGAATTCTTGCGAATATGTGTTAATAATAATAATAATAATTGTAAATTAGTAATAACAAAGGCCGTAAGTATAATGGGCTCTAGGACTACCTGTCTGGAAATCAGCCCATATTGTTATAACATAATGCACCTGAAAAGTTCCTTCAGCACTTCCCAACTTGCTGGAGTGTGAAAGTAATTCCTTTAGATTAAACATTTTTCTTCCCTGTAAGTCTCATTTAAAATGAAAAATAAACAAGCAAGCAAAATATAGCCAGCAACATTGAAATAAAAAGCAACCTGACAGTAACCAGAGGGGGGGGTATAACAGTGGAAAAGGAGGGGCAGGGTCACCAAGGAGCATGCATAAAGGACCCATGGACAAAGCCAAATGGGGGAAGGATTGAGGGTGGGAGGTGGGGGTGGGTGGGACTAGGGAAAGTGGTGGCGGGAAAATGTTGACGTGGGGATAATGGGATGGGGTGCAGGGTGGAGGGGATAAAGGGGAGAAAAAATGAGACAACTGTAATAGCATAATTAATAAAATATACAAAAATAAATAAATAAATAAATGCAAAAAAAATCCATTAAAAGAATAACAGAATAAGCCCCTATCGTGATAATGCTGAACTGTGCAAAGAGATTCTCCCTGACTTATTGGACACAGGGCTCCCGGGTATTCTGAATTCCTGATGTTTCCCTTTGGACCCAATGTCTCCCAATTCCTTGTGTATACCTGGAAAGCTGTAGAAAAGGGGATTTTTCTTTTTCCACGAATCACATTTGAAAATGGTATTGAATATTCTATGCCAGTGGTCGAGCCTCATTAGAGTAGGATAAGGAGACAGCTGTTTCAAGAAAACTGCATAAAACAATTAAGTGAGAGACAAGTAGGAGAGAAAATTCTTTTTAATCTTTAACTTTGGAGTATCCAGTGTTCTAATATGCTAAGAAATCTTGTCAACTAATCAACTTAAAAAATCCCACTAGCATGGCTACTTAAAAGAGAGTTTGTTCATTAAACTCCGTTCCAAGAAATTCTAGGGCAAGGGCGTCATATCACATCTGACTTCTTTCTCCCATCACATCTGCCTTCTCTCTAAGTCTGAGATCAGAGTCCTCTTTTCCTGGAAATCTTTACTCTTAAATCTTAAAATTGATGGAGCAATTTAAGGTACTCTTTCCTTATCAACAGAGATTGATAAAACCAGTTTTGGACATGAGTTCCCCTATCCTGAGTATGTCTTTAAGATCTGCCCCAAAGCTTATCTCACATTACCTGTCTAGCACAAGAATCAGGCATATGTGGCAACAATGACACACAGCATCATTTTGAAAGCATGAACGGGATAATGCAAGAAAAATTTGTAAAGTTGGTGAAGTGCCTTTACCATCATTTTAGCCTGTCTTTAATCACCTTTTTCATACATTTTGAAGGCTTTCCTTAAACTCTGCATGCACACAACATGATACTGGTCATCTTGGCCTTCTCAGTATTGCCCAGTAAACTTTGAGGGTGACTAGAACATGAGATATTCAGTGCTGAAACGAGGGCAGTCCTAGGCAAACCAGAATGATTAGTCACCTTAATTCCTGGAGAAACTTCTTGCCTAGAACACTGTTGTACAGTACCACCATTTAATGCTATGTCCTCTCCCCTTTTAGCCACACACGTTTTACCTGGATGAATTACTAACCCTCCAGATCTCATCTTAGTCCTCATTTCCTCTTGGATGTCTTCCTGAATTCCGCTAAGGCTGAATTATAAGCCTGTTCTACAAGTTCATATCATTACCCTGTTTACTTATTACATCCCTTAGTTTCTTGTGGCCAGGCAATTTTTCATGTTTATTGCTATAACCTCATACTCATTCAATTTTTTGAAAGTGGAAAGGACTAAAAGATATTTGTTATAAAAAAAACTTTCAAACCATAGGCAAGAATGGGCCCATCTCACCTTGACCTAACAGTGAAGTGGTCTTGAAGGAGAAATGATGAAGAGCACATCACTGGAAATGTTCAGTTATCCATCAGGAGGCATCACATATGATTCCTGCTCTAGGTCAGTTTTCAAAATAATTGAACTCCAAGGCCCCTTCACACTGAAGTCATCAGATCTTAATGTTTTCTCAATCTGCATGATTAGAATGATCCGATTCCCTAAACTCTGAGTCTACAGGTATGGAACCATGGGCTTTCCTAGAGTTTCTGATATACAGCTAGTTTTTTTAAAACCTACTAATGCTCTTCACATAGCTATGTTGGAGGTGCAGTCTGTAGGCATATTAAAAACAAAAAGGCATACAGTAGTTCTTGGCCTATAGCTGCTTATATTCCAGATGAACGAATCTGGGAACTTTTCACAGACAAGATATATTTAAGTTCTGGTTTGCCAGATATAATTGGCATGAGAATGGCCTTCTCAGTTGATCCTAAGGGCTAGCCCAGCATGAGAGTGACTGTAGACGAAGTGGGGGCTAATTTGAGATTTGAAATATTAGTAGGAGTTGGTCAGGTGCAGAAGTGTGTGTGTGTGTGTATGTGTTTCGGTTGAGAGGAATGTGATTAGGTAGTGTGGTAATGAGCAAGGGAAATCTAGATAAAGCTTTTCAGTTAGGCAAAGGTATAATGAGCCTTTGCAACGGGCAGGTACCTACTATTGAAGTTAATTGGAGAAAATAGGTGTAAAAATATTTTGTAAAATGGAAAGCATGGTTTAAAAAAAACAAACCTGTAGTTAAACTTAATTTAACTAAATTTTATATGCTTAGGATCTCTTTTAAACTGAAGAATTTAAACTATTAAAATAGTTAAGAAATAAACTCTTCACACGTAAGACATCCTATGTGGTAGTCTTTGGTTATCTTACTTTATTCTAGAAACAGAGATGTACTCCCAGATTCCAAATATTTTGATCCCATTTGGCTGCAGAAAATTTTCTTAGATGTGTGGTTCTATGTTCTTGCCTCATTAATTCCTATCTGGTGAATGTCACTAAATACTCTTTGAATAAATTAGTAAGCTTGTGATCCCTCAGGGATATCCATTAACAGTATGTAAGAAATTCAAGTTCATGTGTGCTGACCCCAGGACATAGCCTGGAAGAGGCTTTCTGAGAGAAATTGCTTACACCAGTTCATTTTACTATAATCACCTTCTTTCTCCTTCAAGAAAAATTCTGAGGAATGGGAGATTTGAGTGCTTAATTGATTTTAGTTGTGTTCCCGTTCATTGCCGTTTCCTTGTACCTGGTTAGTGAAGGTGAATTGCACAGCCCTTCTTAGGGCGACTCTTTGTATTGAATAACTTTGTCCAATGGGACAACAAGAGAGTGAGATGTTAGTATCTCTGCCATGATCCCCTTTGCCTGATGAATAAACACCACGCATCAGCACAGATTTGTTTGGAATGTTCTGCTGGGTGTTGTCATACATGTGTCCTTCATGCTAAGGAGGTCATGGCAACTTCGGGAATACAGGCTGGGAATGAGAACACTTGAGTTTCATACTTGGTTGGCTTAACCACTGACTGGGGATGTAGGCACATGATTGGACATCTCAGATACTCTATCCTCAGTTTTCAATCAGGGAATATCTTAAGATTTAATTTAAATAAGAGTTAGATAAGATCCCCAAACATCAGAAGGTCTTCTAGTTATAGTGGAAGACCCTGGAGAATGGAAAATATCTACCCCCCAAGTTTCAAGGGTTCAAGCATCTCCCCTGCCATGATGACAGGGGACTTCCCAAGTCCCAACTCCCGAGTCCAATGTGCTTTATCTCCTTGCTCTTTGTGAGTAACCCTTTCCTGGGTTTTGCAGAGTGTTCTTCATCAGGTTCTTCCAAACCTTTCCTTGTTTCCCAGTTTAAAAAGCAGCCTCTAAAGTGCGGTCGTGGATCTCGGCTGCCGGTGTGTTATGGTCTTTTGCAGCCCCTTCCCCTTGGATGGAGGCTGGGCCTGTGATTCCCTTCTAAGAAATAGAACACAGAAGAAATGATGGAAGCCAACGAAGAAAGCAGGTCACGTAAGGGCTGCCTTCTTCTTAGAGCCATTGCTCTTGAAGAGGCAAGCTGTCATGTTGTGAGTAGCACTAGAGACACCCAGGTAGCTAAGAACTGATGTCTCTGATTGACAGGGGTCCTGAGGCCTCTTCACTATCTAAATGATGGAGCTTGGAAATGTATCTTTCCCAACTTTGCCTTGAAATGATTGTAGACGAGGCCATTACCTTGATTACAGCCTATGTGAAACCCTGAATTAGTGGCTCCCACCTACATCTTTCTTGGACTCCCAACCTACTGAAATTGTGAGATAATAAATGTCTGTAGTTCTAAGCCACAAAATGTTGAAGTAAATTGTTATACCGAATAGATACTTAAAACACCCAGCATCTCCAATTCCAGTGGGACACCAAGTATTGCCCCTTCTTGTTACAGCCCCGGATTAGTACCACCCAGAACCAAGACTTCAAGACCTTTTTATTTTGTCTCTCAGCCCTCCCCAAACCCATGTTTGACCTTATGTTCTTATCCTAATTATGAGCCTCAGGGTCCCTCAGTTCACCCAGGAAAGATGTTTGGTTATTTATAACTCATATAAATGACTCCACTTGATTCTCTCAAGAATGTTGTAAGATAACGTATTATTATATCCAGTTTACAGACAAGCGTATTGTGACCCTAAAAAATAAGCAATTTGCACAAGTAAAAATTACAGAATTGTTCACACCAGGGTCAATATAAAGTATATATTATACCGAAGGCATTATTCTATTAAATATAATAGGTAGAGGAGCTATTACAAGTTACTTGACAAAAAGAGATTTGAAAAATGTCAGACACTCTGTGCTGAGTGCCAGGCGAATAAATGTACTTGTTTTTAATTGTAATAAAATATTATCCTGATATAAGATATTGTGATTAATACACACACCTGGATATAACATATTTTACTGTGTAATGCACACCTTTTGCCCAAATTTTTAGGGAAAATAAGGGTGCACATTATACATGGATAGTACTAATTCCATATCTGTATCAATTTTTAAAATTATTTTATTTATGCTTATGCATTAAAAGTGTAGCTCTAGAAAGCAATAATGATATCCATATGCAAAATAATGATGTGGAATACAATAATCGATTTTGCTTCTAAATATGAATAAATAAAAATTGAATTAAAGAACTAAAACAAAAGATTCTTTTTCTTGAATATTTGGGCCAAAAATGTGGGTGCGTGTTATACACGGCAAAATATGGTATATGTATATGTGTGTATGAGTGCATGTGTGTGATTTAATTTTTGTTTGAATCTTGTAGAAATCCACACAGTTCAGTTTTAATTAAAATTTCCTTTAAATCTTGAGAAATAGTTCTCGTGTGTACATTTGGATAATTAAATCTCATCTTATATATGTGATCAGACGTTGTGTGTTTTTCCTTCTTGTGTGTACATTTGGATAATTAAATCTGACCTTATATATACGATCAGGTAGAGTGTGTTTTTCCTCTGGATCTTTATTGTTGAAGTTGTTATCAATTTTCGTTTTAATTTTACTTGGTAAAGATTCAACAAGAAGGGAATATCGATGTCATAACAACTACAGTTCATAATGAATTCCTTCTCTCTACCGCGTGTGCTGAGGCACAGGGGAAAGAGGGATTTTTTAACATAAACCATCCCAGATCTTTACATTTGTATGTAAAACTGGCACTAGTTCATCACTGCTTTTTCTGAGAAAAAAAATATCAAAGTAGCCCACGAGGATTCCCCCCCCCTTTTCTTTAATAATGGATACTTTCAGAGACCTCCTAAGGTCCCATTCCCCCTGTCATGTTTAAAGGGTTTATTGTTTCCAGAAAAGCTTTTGCTGCTCCCTCTGGAGACTGAGCTGATCCAAGGTAATATTAATTCTGTGCCTCTCTCTTGTCGGAACTCAACTTCAAATGGAATATATGAGATGAAAGCTGAAAGAGAGGTTATGTGGGCTGTCATCCGCCATTGTGTCTGAGGCATCAACTGCGCTCAGAACAAATTAGGTGTCAGTCTGGTAAATCCCAGTCAGGAAGGCAAATCGGTTTATAGAAGACTTAGTTGGTCTCCTGGAAGGCTGTACCATTCAGAGAGCAGTTCATCTTTCTTTTATTTTCAGTAATTAAAAAAAAAATCCTGAGACTTATTTAGCTGGTCATTTCTATTGTCTCCTCAACCCCTCCTCAACTTACTCCTTGTTTCCCTAACAGAGATGAAGAGCTATTCCTCTAAGTAACGAGGTTAGTAGCATTTACAGGATTATTCGCATGGAATGTTTCATTATTTTAGTCTAATTTCCTAAATGACGAAAGACCCCAGAAAAAGCAGGGGGAGAGAGGCTGGGCAAGGGAGGGATGTGACTAAGCTGCTGGCCTTGGGTGTGGAATGTTTGCAGATCAAGGGGAGAATTCACAGGGAGAAGCAGGCAAATCTTGCTCTCTTGGGATTTACTTTAGTGTTTCAAATCCTTCTTGATCCCATTAGCCTTTCATTAAGAAGTTTGCATGGCAAAAGAAAGGGAATTGCTTTTCACCTTGGAATGTAGAATTCTGAATCTGTCATATCTTTAACATGAGGAAAAAAAAGGAGAAACATAAAAACAAAATAAAAGAATTGTATTTATCATATCAGGCTACCCAATCATTTTGCTTTAATCTGAAATTAAAAAAATGAAAACAAAAACAACTTCATTGGAATTTATAAAGGAATAGGGCACCAAAAATAATACATAAATAAAAAACCCTACATCAGGACTTATCAGCATATTTTTTGACTCTGCCAGTAATGTAAAGACCTTGAGATAATTACTTTAATATACTAGTTTACCCTCTTCTCATTTACAAATGGTGGTTATTATTCTTCCCTTATTTTTTCTAACATTGTTATTGTGTGGGTCAATTGAGAGGAAGTCATAATTAAATACAATATGTATAAATCAAAAGTGATACTATTACAAAGTCTCCACCACTTGGTTATACCTGTGTCACTCTTCACAAGCACAGAGATATTTGTTCCCAAAGCTCATCCTAACCTAAATTCCCATTTTGCCTGTATTTGTCTCCATTACCAACTCTCCCTAAATTACTTTGAGTGAATTTGACTCACTCCTAGAGAGATAATTTAAAAAAAAACCCTCCATGATTTCAACTTTAAATGATTTCCTGGTGTTTTGGCCAACAGCAGTGCTACACAGAAAAAAGTTACTGGATACCTTAAATAATTGTGTCTTTCCGAATAACACAGTTGCTTGATGGATATCAGTCTTTCTACCTGCATGTTCCAGTCTGTTCCATTCTTGCCTGTCTGTCTCTCCCTTTTGCCAGATCATTGTGATTCCTGATCCTTTGTTTGGCTTCAGGATACTGATTTAATCAGAAGCCCTATGTTCTAAGTATCTTCTTTGTCTACTCTGTGTTGACCACATGGCAACTCAAATGTAACATCAAGTTTTCTTAACAGTCATGTTGCCTGTTCCCATCAGCTCAGATTCTGATCTCCCTTCTTATTTTTCATTAGTTACTCCTGTATTTTAGTAGAGACTGATTCGTGCACCGGCTTATGAAATGTGGAAAAAGTCCACCATGTCCTCCTCCTTGAGGCCTGGGTGGAGGCTGCTACAGTATATTGAGTGTAACTGGGCTCAAGATTTCTAGGTGGTTAGTAACAGCTACAAGGACCAATTTGAGGAATGGAAGCCAGGGTGATCACTTAGAATATTTGGTACTTTCTCTTCCAAAACTTCTACAAGAGATAATCAGAGGCTCAGTGTTCGGAATTGACACTTGCGATAAACTTCAAATTTTCCTTTCTCTTGCTACCTTCCCCCAACCATAGTCTCTTTCTGCTCAAACTACGAAAGTTTCATCCCTCTCGACCATTTCTTTGAAACTTGTTTTAAAGATTAGTTCCATTCTAAAGTTCTAGTTTATTATCAGTTTCAGGACTGAAATTGCTCTTCTTTTGTACTGGTAATCCTCTACTTACCAAATGCGACAGCCCTCTTTGTTTCTCATTCTACTGGGATTCTTTGTGGCACTTACTACATTGACTACACACTCCATGAAACGCTTTCCTGTCCTCGTTTCCATGTCCTACCCACTCCTGTTTCTCCTTCACTTCTGACCGTTCCTTGCCTACCACACAAATCATTCCTCTTACCTGTTTCTCCCGGGAACTTCCCAATTCTTTCCAAACTAGGCAAATTTTAAGTTCCCCTCTCTGTACTTTTCTTGTTATCAGGTTTTCAGCCCTTATCCCTCTCCTCATATCCAGACCTGTATTTCTAGGAGCTGCCTAGATATTCCATATCCATGTCCTATGGGTATAACTGACACAATATGCACAAAACATAACTTTTCATCAAATCAATTGTTTCCTGTATTTTTAGCCCTCAATAAGTTCAGTTACATTTTTATTATTATTGTAATACTATTAAATTTATTGGGGTGCCATTGATTAATAATATTACATAAATTTCAAGCATACACTTTTATAATACATCATCTTGATATCGCATTGTGTGCTCATCACCCAAAGTTTAGTCTCCCTCTGTCAACATGTATTTGACCCTGTTTATCCTCTACAACCTCCCCACATGGCCTTTCCCTCTGTTAACCACCATACTGTTGCCTGTGTCAATGAGGTATTTTTGTTTGTTTGTTCATTTGTTGCTCTCTGTTTTAGATCCCTCCTAGAAGTGAAATCATGTGATTCTTGGCCTTTTCCATTTGACTTATTTAGCTTAACATGATACCTTCAAGATCCAACCATGTGTTGCAAATGACAGAATTTTGCCTTTTCTTATGGCTGAATAAGAAAAAAAAATATATATATATATATCATGTCTTCTTTACCCAGTCATCCATCAAAGGACACTTGGGTGGTTTCCATGCCTTGGCTACCATGATTAATGCTGCAATGAACATACGGGTACACATACAAATGAAAACTAGAGTGAGGTACCACCTCACACCTGTTAGAATGGCTATTTTCAACAAGACAAGAAACAGCAAGTGTTGGAGGGAGTGTGGAAAAAAAGGAGCCCTCATACACTGCTGGTGGGAATGTAAATGGCCACAGAAATGAAGGAGAAATAGGAGTGTGTAGGGCATGAGAGCCAGGACAGAAAATCATTTTATAAAGTGTGTACTCAACAGTATAGAATTTCCTCAAAAAGTAAAAATAAAGCTATCGTATGACTCAGCAATCTCTCTTCTGGGTATATACCCAAAATTTTTGAAAGACATATGTACAACTAGGAATTTTATATTTATTTTCAACTTTAAGTTCTATTGACCCTACTGTTCGTATAGCTACCAAATGTTTTCCCCTTCTGTTATCTATAAACTCACTGGCATCTTTATTTCAGGTCCTCATTATTTCTCAGCCTGACTCCATACATTCCATACTAGTTTATTTTACCTCTTCCTTACCCACCCCCACCTCATGCAATATGCTCTTTCCAAACTCCCAGAACATCGTGCTTTTGTTGCTCGATTTTCTCAGGTGGATACTCCTTGGCTAAATGACTTTTTTTCCAGGTCATATATGTCCTTTGTGAAGTTTTTTTCTGATTCTTACTCCTTCCTGAATTACTCCCACTTCTAGTGTGCTCCAGATAAATTTGGCAACCTGCAACAGGTTTATAACTCACAACTCTCTGTATCTCGACACGTGTACCAGGTTCAAACTGAAGTCTAGCATATCTTTTGTTTTGCTCCAGAGCTGCTAATAATCCAGGAAACAGGAAGTGCTCCTTGATTTTTTTCAATGGGAGAAACTGTGAATTCCCTTTGCCTCCCCACCCCCAAACTCTAATACTGATCCCTTAATAACCTAATACAAAGAGTTTCTCTTTTTCATTTTTAGTTCTATGGCTGGAGCCCAAACCTACTTGAAATGTGATAATTATGCTCGCTGAAATCTGGGAGAAGGCAGACCTGGATGGGCCAGTGGAGCCTTATGAGGTCCCGTAGGGTAGGCTGGAGCCACCTAAATTTATGTATATCCATTAAAATATCTTCTTGTGTCATGATAGCTGGCTTTTAAGAGATCAAAAGGGCCAGTGCGGAAATGTTGTGTTTCTGCCTGGGCTGCACACAAACATCATTTAATTGTCCCTTCAACATGTGCATACATCCGAAGCCGTCGTAGCATCAGGCAGCAGTGGGAGCTGGCACGATGCCTGCATTGTTAGCTTTGCTCCATTATGATGGAAATAACAGGCAGGACAGAGACAGGCAGCAAAGCAGGAGGCGGGTGTGTGGTGGCCTGGAGACGCAGTGCCTGCAACATGATGTTTAAATTTTCAATTTTGTCTTAAAAAAACATCAAGTCCATCTGAGGATGGCTCTCTAATCTCCACGGCTGGAGGTGATTTTTCAAAAAGCTCCTGCCCTGGTCTCTTTGGAGATAGAGCCCTGCGGCCACAGGAGGCCTTAGCATGGGGATTAATCCCCCATATCTGGAAGACGGAATCGTGTAAAATACACAGTGTGCATGGCTGGGCAGGTCAGATGCCAGAGGCCGAAGAGCAAATGATGCCAGCAAGGAGCAAAACTTCTGGTCAGCCCCCTCCAGCGTCCTGTTCCTTGCAGCATATTGTGAGTGCACTTCACAGGATGATTTTTAGAACATTCGTTTACCAAATACATTCCACTATTCCAAGCACTTTTATATTTATTCATTCACCTGGGACTTACCTGTCTCCTGTAACATCATAAAGCAATAGAGCTGGAAAATTCCTTACAGATCATTTCTCCGAGACCTTAATTTCCGAAGAC
>PVJD01008466.1:0-72321 GCA_004026545.1 Mormoops blainvillei
CTTAACCAGGAAAAGTTCAAAGAAAATATTCAGATAATTAAAAAGTATGACTTATCTAAAAATTTTATAAATGGTTAGGTGTTTCTAGGATTCTGCTGGAAATGACTTGTAGAGAAAATGTGTGGCCATCCATGGTGTGCATGTGCAAACAGTTTTGATAGAACATAATTCCCTTATCCAAGATGTAGTGTGCTTCCTATTGTGAGTTATAAAATACCACTATGCTTATTGTAAGTATAAAAGCTTAGTGGATTTTCTTAGGAGTATAGTTTCATGAAATGCATGAATGGTGTGTATTGAATCACTTGTCTAGCTGAAACGAGGAAAACTGAATCAGCTTTATTCTATGCCATCAACATTTGTGACCTTGGAACAAATCAATAGACTCTAGTCAGCTTATCTTTGGGGAATGGAGTTAATTCTACTTTTAATTCAAGTCAATTACTATCTATGGATCCCTCACAATGTTCCTGGCCCTAGGGATACAATAAATGTTTAACTTTCTTGTCCCCAGTAGCCCACTGTCTAGCTAGGAGGCAGATTTTTTTTACATGAAACCGAAATACAAAGTCCGGTCCTAATCTTTAATGCTTTTCATGTTTAATAGTCATAGCCCAAATTTGTAAAGGTTGAAGGAAGCTGAGGGAGGAGAAACTTCACAGAGGAGATGAAGTTTAAGTTAGATATTTAAGAAAAAGTGCCTTTTCCCTTCGTTCTTACAAAATGCTCAAGAATCCTGTGTAATCACTTACCCTTTCTTCCTGATTGGCAGATACTTCCAATATCCTTGTATATGAACTACTATTATTAAGAATTGATGAACTAAGTTGACTTTTTAAAATGTAATCTTATCTTTTATTTACCTGTGAAGACTAGAGTTGGGAGGAAGTAGATACTCTCATTTCTCAAATGGGAAATTTGAGTCAAAAAACAATAATTCAAAGGAAAACCAAAAGAAAATCAGCACTCTGCCTCTACAAAGATGAAACATTTTTATTATCAAACAAAACAAACAACAACAAACAAAGTAAGCATTTCACTTAGAGTCCTGGAAGGACTATGTGTTTACATAAAGAATGGGCATTAGATTGATTCTGCTTAGCTTCAGATTTCTGACTGGGACAAATGACCTTTTTTTTTTCAGATGTCACACCAGGACCAGTGGTTTGAGCTTCATAAAGGCAACCTTTTAGCAATAAGAGTGGCTCAAAATGCCAACAGGATGCTCTTGGGAAATAATGAGCTACCATTTTTTATGTAGAAGGAAGATGACCCTTTTAGATAAAGTTAGGCTCATGGGTTATGGGCAAACATAAACATTTCCTCAAGAAACAATTTTGGATTGACTCAAATAGTGAAGGCAAGAGAGCCCCACTCCACTGAGTAGGACTGAAATGACTGGCTCAAGCATGAAAGATAAAATGAGCAGCAGAGAAAAAAAGAGCAAAGAACACTATTTCTTTTGCTGAAGCATTTGGGAATGTGTATACACACACACACACACACACACACACACACACACAGAGGATTATATATATATCTCCACAAGATGTATAAAAAGATAGGTTGCAAAGAAAACTAACAAATCTTTTTTTCCCCTTTCCATTGTGAATTAAGAATCATCTCTACAGCAAAATACCTGAACAAATATAAAATGTTCTATCATGCAGTAGATGAAATGAGATGTATAAGGAACTAGATATATATTCAGATTTCTTTGAAAAACGCTTACAAAATACATTTCAAATGAGCATTTAAAATATCAGAAGTAGGTACGGGTTAGCCTCTTTGGTGCTTTAATTATAATTTTGCTTGCTATCACAAGATAGTTTTTCAATCTAGAGAGAAGCAAAGAAGCTGGACTCTATGGCCAGCCAGATTGTTTTAAGCATCATTTTTCAGCCCAATGAAAATGTAATGCTGAGTTGGATTTTTCTATTAATAGTGATCGATTTGATATTATCTGACATTGGATGACTTCTGAGTTTCTTCCCACCAACCAAAGGGAACAGAGGGTTTGTGTCATTTGGAATATTATGTCCTACTGTGCCTGGTGACCATCCAGATGGTCTCCTTGTATTTCCACACAGGGCTCAGACGGCATTTGTTCGGCCCTCGTCTCCTTTTTGTTTTTTCTGAGCTTCAGCTATAATAACGTTGGTAGTAGAGGTAGAGGGGGCTTTGAGTTTGGACACTTTTCAGTTCTAGGTATTTGGTTTTGAGGGGTCCCTATAGGCCCCTGTTATCTTTGCTAAAGTGACTCTGCTCTCCCTGTCATATTCCCCCTTACGACCTTAAATCACCTTTTCTGTGGTGAGGGTTGCCAGCACAATAGCCCTAAACTTCCGCTCTCTCCGCTTGCAGTCTTTCTTGATAGAGATGGATGTTTCATCCTGACATGACTCTGGGCAGTGATCATTTGCATACTTCCATCTTCCCTACTGCGGGATATAACTGACTTAATTTTTTGGCAAATTCTTTTTTATTGTTTCCTGTCTATGCTATTATAGTTGTTCCCGCTTTTTCTCTCCTTTCCCACCTCTGCTCAGCCCCGCTCTCTCTCTGGGCTTCCTCAGTCAATCCCCAATATCATTGTCCCTGTCCCTGGGTCATGCATAAATATTCTTTGCTTAATCCCATCATGATTTTTCATCCAGTCCCCCACCCGACCCTAACCTCCCCACCGGCAGCTGTCCCGCTGTTTCATGTATCTATGCTTCTGTTTCTGTTTTGTTTCTTGGTTTATTGTTTTTATTAGAGTCCACATGTAAGTGAGATCACACCATGTTTGTTTTCAGTGACTGGCTTATTTCACTTAGCACATTCTCCAGGCCCATCCATGCTGTCGCAAAAGGTAAGCGTTCATTCCCTTTTATGGCTGACTAGTATTCCATTGTGTAAAAGTACGAAAGCCTTTTTCCACTCATTTACTGATGGGCACTTAGTCTGTTTCCAGATCTTAGCTATTGTAAACAGTGCTGCTATGAACACAGGAGTGCATGTATTTTTCTGTATTGGTGTTTCGGGATTCTTAGGATACCTGAGGTCTGTCTTCAAGGGATTTAGCCATGTAATATGAAAAATAGACACATTTATTGAAGAAGATACAAGATACAAGGAACATTGTACCTAGGACAGTGATGCCTCAGCCCCCTTCAGAGTAGGCACATTGGGACCTCACACAGTTCTCCCAGTCACCATCAGCTACCCTGCTATATTTTCCTGGATCTCATCAAAAGACTGAAATCTCCTACTTTTCAAAGTTGATTTCAGTTTTGAGAAAAGCCAGAAGTCTCAGGGTGCCAAACCTGGGCTATAGTGGGGCTGAGTCACCTGGGTGATTTGATGTTTTGCCAAAAAATTCTGCACAAAACATGATGCATGGGCAGGCACATTGTTGTGGTGAAGGTGCCAGCCACCAGTTGCCCGTGTCTGCAGCCTTCTGAATCATCCGAATAGTTTCCACGGAAGAAAGTTCAAGCTTAACACAAAATTTGATGCAGATTTGTTGCTCTGGTTGCTCAGTCATTTTGTATGCGACAGCCACCCAGTACACACGCTCACTCAACTGTGTCTACTGCCCTCCCTGACTAGTACAGTGGAGTCATCATTGTTCAGGCATGTGCATTCCATTCCACTCTCCTGGACAGCCAGGTTACATTGATGTCGTGCAAACTGTTCTTGTTACATTAATAATGGCTGGAGTTTTTCCAGACAGGCCTCATATTCTCAGAGGTGGAATCATTGGGTTGTAAGGCAGCTCCATTTTTATCTTTCTGAGGAACATCCATGCTGTTTTCCATAGTGGCTGCACCAATCTGCATTTCCACCAACAGTCCACTAGGGTTCCCCTTTCTCCACATTCTCTCAAACACCTGTTTGTTGATTTATTGATTGTAGCCATTCTGGCAGATGTGAGGCGATAGTTCATTGTTGTTTTCATTTGCCTCTCACTGATGATTAGTGATGTTAAGCATTTTTTTCATATGTCTATGGGACATCTGTATGTCCTCTTTGGGGGAAGTATCGATTCAGGTCCTTAGCACATTTTTTATTTGGATTGTTTGTCTTCCTGGTGTTGAGTTGTATTAGTTCTTTGCATATTTTGGAGATTAACCCCTTACCAGATGTATCATTGGCAAATATGTTCTCCCATGCAGTAGGTTCCCTTTTCATTTTGATGATGGCTTCTTTAGCTGTGCAGAAACTTTTTAATTTGTTATAGTCCCATTTGTTTCTTTTCTCCTTCGCTTCCATTGCCCTAGGAGATACATCAGCAAAAGTGTTGCTACGTGAGATATCTGAGATTTTACTGCCTGTGTTTTCTTCTAGGATTTTTATGGTTTCGTAATTTACATTTGAATCGTTCATCCATTTTCAGTTTATTCTTGTGTATGGTGTAAGCCGGTGGTCTAGCTTCATTGTTTTGCACGTACTAGTCCAGTTTTCCCTATGCCATTTATTGAAGAGACTGCCTTTGTCCCATTGTGTGCTCCTGCCACCTTTGTCAAATATCAACGGTCCATAAAAGGATTATAGTTGGCCTCAGAATGGAGTTGTTTCCTATTGCTTCTTTGCTGTAGTTCCTTATACAGAGCTGTCTCCTAATGAATATGTGGATTGTCAAAAGACATGAGGTAAGTTTGGCCGGAACTTGGTAAAAATATTACTTTTTAAAACTGATCTTATGTCTTTCCTTTTCATGAGTTACCATACAGCTCAGTCAGAGGATGCCATAAACATAATACACATGGTTTTAATGAATTGTCATGTGATATCTTTAAATAAAAATCAAAGAAAAACGAGCTCAGTGATAGTATGGTTAGGTAGATTTATAGCTTGTTGAACCATTACACTCTCTGTTTCTTGATTAACAGTTCAGTGGAGGCTGTTTTGTGAGGGAGCATGCTGGAAGGCCCTTCTGGAACTTCTCTATTGGAGTTACACAAATTAGAACAGCATTCTAGAGGCTTGTCTGTATCATCACTTAAAAGCACTCCATCATATACTATTAAAATAGAAAATACAAATTATCACCTCAAACACACTTTTATATCTTCCTAATTTCATGTGAAAAAAAGGGAATCCTTTTATAAGACACCTTTTCTTTAAGTCAGAGTGAACTTTCTTCTCCCTTGGGTCACATGTTGTTCAGCCTATTTCACAGACACTATTGGGAAAACAATTGAAGAGATGAAAGTAACAGTGAAACTGTGGATTTGTATTTATCAATTTGGGATGTTTCTCTAGCTAAATGATAGCCCAGGTTTAACTCATGGTTCTTGGTATGT
The DNA here is from genome assembly GCA_004026545.1 of Mormoops blainvillei. Lineage (NCBI taxonomy): Eukaryota > Metazoa > Chordata > Mammalia > Chiroptera > Mormoopidae > Mormoops > Mormoops blainvillei. The sequence continues at coordinate 5,292 of PVJD01008466.1, forward strand.
AGTAGAATGGCTAGTGAAAGAGAAAACCTGTCAGAAAGAACTAATATGTGCTTTTCTTTCCATGGACTCTTCTCTTCCATTGCTTTATTCTTGTTAGGTAATTAAGTCAAACTATGTATGTTACAGAACACTAGTCTATGGTAATGCACGGCAGAAAATAATTATTTCTAAGGACGTTGATAACTGGGAAGGCAGATGAAGTAATCTCACAGGGTGTTAAAAGTGGCTCGTACGCCTCGTACTTTGGTATGGGAAGTGAATACATGCATTTACATATACTAGGTAAAAATTGAGTGGTTTGTACACTGAACAATATTTACTTTATTTCTCCGTTTTTAAAAAAGAATACAATGATTAAATGCCTTAGGCAGTAACAAGCAAATAACCAGGCATTGCATGAGTTTGGTTGGAGTGGATGGATTTATATAGTAAATAAATAGAAGGAAGAGTTGACCATATTGTTTCACACTAAGCTCTTCTCGTCTTAAATGACACGATGGGGGAACCACATTTATTCCTTATATCTGAGGTAACTTTTGGGGATTCCATTCTTGAACACTTAATCTTGAGCCACATTGGGGCAAGCTGATGACTAGAAGAATTGTTTGGGGACCTTTCTGGAAAGCATAGTGTTATTTCTACAGAAGGGCGCCCTCCAGTGAGTCATGATTTCTGAGCAGAGGGTCAGCGGCAGTGGCCTCCATCTCAGCCTAGGCAAGAATGGGGCAAGGGCATCCTCCAGGAGACTCCATGGTCGTAAAATGAACCACGTGTGGGGATTAAAGGCCTAGAGGAGAAAGCGAGAGGCAATGCAAAGAAGTGCTTCATGGGTGAGTCCCTTGACACCTGGCAGAGGCGATCCGGAGCTGTCAGGGGGTAGCGCCTTTCTGCATAAGAGGTCATCCTCACCACTAAGAGTCAATAGAATTTGTTTTCTGGGGTACAACCAGCACATAGTAGGCATTTAATGAAGTGTTTCGAATGAATAAAGGAAGATGGATAATCTAATCCAAAAGGATATAAATTTTGCAAAAGAATTACTCATTGTTTTGTCTATTATTGGCAAGATCATTAAAAATTGTGACCCCTCTAATATATTAATATGTATTAAATATGTATATGATTTAATATCGAACATATTAAATATATATATTTCCTTGCTAAAATATTTGTTAATGCCAGATGAAGACAATTTAACAATTAAAGGTTTTATTGGTGGGGGGTGGTGTATATGTGCAAGAAATACTGCGTTAAATATACTCGTAATCATAAACTACATCCCAGTTTCGGAAATATTAAAACTGAAAAGTAATGCATTTTAGGAATGATTGAATGAACATGCCCTAAGTCGCCTTCCCCTGCCCTTTCTTGATGACTCCATCGCACATTCATGGCACACCCAACCTTTCTTTCCCTCACATCTTCAAAGGCTCCCAGGATTAGCTGTTGATGTCTTTATTACTGTAGACTCCCTGGGAATATCCAGAAGATTAAAATCTGAAGGGGAAAAAAAGGTATTCACACAGTTGCTCTGCACAGTTTATGGAAAATTGTATGCTGTCCCAGACCTCACACCTTCAAAAAAAAAAAAAAAAAGAAAAGAAGAGAAAAACTACAATCGGGAAAGAAAGGAAAACTTGGAAGTCCCCTCCTCTACGATTTTATTCCTGGCAAGATAATCCCATGATTATTGTTATATGCTTGAAAGTTGAGTGTTCCTGCACATGAACTTCCAGTAAAACCTCCCAAAACATAAACAGCCTCGACTTCACCTAACTTGGCCTTATGTGGATTTCCCACTGTGAATTTACCCTTCTCTGTTTATACTGCAGGCTCACTTGTTGTTCATTCCTTCAGCTTCTTCCGGGCCTTGGCTGAGATTTAAGAATTCTATTTAATAGTAGTAATATAATATCACTTTAATATGATATATGCCATTACCATACATAAATATAAAAAACTGCTATGTACCTTTATACACTGTTTTATTTAATGTGGGTAGGACCGCTATTATTAATTATAGTTAAAGATGAAGAGATGAATATTTCCTGAATAAGCACACATTGAGCAGCAGCCCGTCCAGGATCACGCAGCTATTACCTGCCAGGTAAGGGTCTAGAACAGAGAGGAACGGCACAGCTTTGACAAGCGTTTAGGAAAACCCTCCTCCTCTTTCCTATGCTCATAGCTATTCCTTTCTTTACGATTAAATTTTAAAGGAACCATCTATTTATATAAAAACAAGTGCAATGTTTCTCTTTGCTTTTGCTCTGCCTAGCGATTGTCCTCTTCAGATAGCTCAGAAATCATTTTTACCCCATTGTCTCTGTTGCTCCTTTCAGTCCAGTCTCAAGCCACATGCTATTTCTTTTGCCTGGAGAATTATCTCTTTCCCTCTGTCACCTTCAATTCTCAGCTCAAACATCACTTTTTTACATAAACCTTATCTGACTTCCTTGACTGGTCAATTCTCCCCTTCCTAGCAGATGCTCTTTCCCTGTGGGGCACTCACCACTGTGGTAGGTTTACTTTCGTTGTTTGATCAGGTGCTACAAAGGAAGATGTTAACTGGGCCTGTAACATTCTCTCCACCTTGGAAACGCTTGAGACAGTGTTTCTGTTAAAGCCAACTGTGCACCTTCTTGCAAATATCGACTGCTGAAATTTAGTGGCTCCTGATCACTGATGTAGCAATGTTTTTGACAAACCTACCCCATCTGTCTGAACTGTTTCTTGTAAATCCATCTGTAAGTTACGGATTTATGAACTGCAGCTGCACTGATGAGTGCCAGTTAATCACATGGCTAGAAGTGGACTGTGAGATGATGTGATGTATAAACCGTGAGACCACAGGCCACAACACTAAGAGGGCTTTCTCCTTGCTAATTCAAGCCTGAGTGAGCACCCTACACTTCAGAACCAAAACACATCATATAGTACAGTAAAGAGGGGGCTGCATCTGAGTTTTATTTTGACACAAATAACATGTTTTATATCCATATGAATAACTTCTAAAAATCAGTACAGCACTGCACTTCTAAAAGTTCTGGGAGAGTAGTTGGGGGAATCCCCTGTTATCCACCTTCTCATCCACGTAGGCAGAAGGATCACTGCCGAATATGAAGGTGAAAAGGTAGATTTCTGAGTGCGAGTAGAATGGGGGACATCTGAAACAGCAACTGGATATACTGGATTAGCATACTGGATTTCCAGTACAGAGTAAACTAAAATTACTAAATTGTTTTGAAGGGGAAAGGACTAAGGCAAAAAGAAATGGGAGACACCTTTAATAAGTTTTACACGGATGTCTTTTGTTCATTAGTAAGTGATATCTTTGGACTAAGAATTTTGAACATAGTAGAAAACAAGCCAAATTGTAGCTTATCTCAAGGTTGGGAATTGGCAGGGTGGGTGGGTAAAGAAGTTAAAAAGTTGTGGGGTATTGATGAAAGAATAGTTGCTCTAGTTGATTATGTGGTTGCAGGCTGAATACACAAGAAATGATGAGCTAGGAAAATAGAAAAACACAAGGAGCTGGAGTAGTCAAGGGTGATGGAGAACATATCCAATAAGAATGAAAGCATAGAATGAAAGAATTATTTTACATCCCAGATTGCCTGAGATAATCCTAGTATAATTACTAATAAGGTCCTGTTTCACTCTCAAAAGTGTCCTTTTGTGCATCAAATTCGAATAAGATCTGTAGGGGGAAAAGATCATTGCGTATGATCAGCAACACAGGAGTCAGAAGAGATCTCACCTGCTTAGGAAGGTGTGGGTGGGGGATCCCAGCTGGCAGAGTACACTTGGGACAAAGCAACCAAACACAGAAAAAGTGTTTTATACTAACTTTTGTTTTGTGAAAGCAATGAAGATTTACAGACAGGATGTGTCCTGTGTTTATTTGAGAGCATATGCTCTGAGACTATCTTCAAAGTTCAACATATTTTGAGAATTCTCTCAGGCACTTATTAACAATTCAGGGCAAAGGGTCCCTTTGTAGATTTCCAAACTATCTGCACTCCGAAGAAGACTCCTAAGGTAGTCTTCAGACTCCTAAACATCTCTTTACCTTGATGTTCTTTGCTTCTGTATCTTTCAAAATCTTGCCTTTGCCCTCTAGTATAGTATGATATCCCATATCGTGCTATATATCTGTATGCTGTAGTCCGTACGTGATGACTTCAGCTTTGTGGATGCATTAAAACAAAACAAAACTTGAATTTAAACTAAATGTGATTGGAACCTTTCCATTCAGATTGGCAAAGATTAGAATTTTAGCTCTGCCACTTGCCAGCTGTATGATGGGACAAATTACTTGAAGCTTTGAGTGTTAAGGTCTTGAATCTCTAAAATATCTATTTTCAGAATTTTTGTAAGCAACACACTACATTTGTAGAACAAGTGGCACAGTGGCAAGCATATGTCAAGTGCTAAAAAGTGTTAGTTTTTTAATTTTTACTTGGTTGCATCTGGAATTACTGTTCTTTAACCAATTGCATTAAATACTTGGCATAGTCATTTTTCCCTTAGCAATAACAGACATTAAATGCCCATTGCCCAAGGCTAACACAACCGTAGCAATTTCAAAATCAAAATCATGCACAACAAAATTTATCCTTGATGTAAGGAAAATAAACTCATTATTCCACATCATATCATATATTCAATTTTAAGCAAATGTTTAAGCTGATATTGCAACATTTTTCATCTTGCCTCCCACTTCCATAAAATAAGCCAGGCAATAAAAGACAGATACCATATAATCTCACCTATAAGTGGAATCTAATCAACAAAACAAACAAGCAAGCAAAATATAACCAGCAACATTGAAATGAAAAAAACAAACTAACAGTAACTAGAGGGGAGGAGGGAGGAGGATATCGGGGGTGGGGGCGGGGAAGAAGGGGAAGCGTCATCAAGGAACCTGCATAAAGGACCCATCGACAAAGCCAAATGGGGGAAGGATTGAGGGTGGGAGGCGGGGGTGGGTGGGGCTGGGGAAATTGGTGGTGGGAAAATGTTGACCTAAAAAACCCAAAACAAAACAAAAAAATAGACAGGGGAGGGTTGAGAATGGTATAAAAAATTGAGAAACCAAAGAACTGGTATATACAACCAATGGTCGTGAACTAAGGGCAGAGGGGGCCGGGCGGGGATGATGGGATGGGGTGCAGGGCGGAGGGGATAAACGGGAGAAAAAAATGGGACAACTGTAATAGCATAATCAATTTAAATTTTTTTTTCAGTTTCATAAAAAATTTATATAGATTTATTTTGGATTGTTTAGTTTTAGTAGAATACTTGAGAGAGACTATGAAAATATAAGTTTAGGCTTTTTCAGACTCTTAAGACAGTAGTGTTTGCTTATTATACTTGGTGCCAACATTGTTGAACTTTAACTGCAAATAAAAGGGCATATTCCACTCCAGTTTATCAGTATATTAGTTCTTATTGCTATGTAACGAAGTACTAGAAATTTAGTGGCTTAAAACAACATCTATTTATTATGTCAGTTTTTTTAATATCAGAAGTCTGGGCACAGAGTAGCTGAGTCTCTGCTACACTCTCAGAAAATCGCAGCTGAGGTATCATTCCAGGCTGCCTTCTCACCTGGAGCGCTGAGTCCTAGTCCAAGCTCATTCCTGTTACTGGCAGATCTCATTTTCTTGCAGGTATATGTGGAAATCCGCTCTTCTTTACTAGCTATTAAAGGAGCTGCCCTCAGCAACTGTAGACGGCCCTCAGGTCCAGCTGCGTGGTCTCATCCTCTCTCAACAGGGAAGTTGAGAGAGGATGAGGCCAGCCTGCACGTCTGCCTCACCCTTTGAATCTCTGGCTTGGGAAAGGGCAGGCCTCTTGTAAAGGCTTATCTGATTGCGGGTCAGGCCCACCTAGGTAGTGTCCCTTTTGCTTACCTCACTGTAACTGCGTTGGGGTCTCACTTGGTCTAAAAACATCCCTTCGTCTTTATTATATAGCGTGATCCATTTGTTATATAACTTGACAACGAGGGACTTGAATTCCGTCGTGTTCACAGGGCCTTCCACGCTTAAGGGAAGGAGAGGTTATACAGAGAGCGTACACCAGGGGCTGGCGGTACTGGGTGCCACCGCAGAACTCCGCCTACACAATCGGGTTTAGATGAAACATCATACTCCTATTGTTTTTGTAGCAAGTGACAGTTGTATCATAGGGAAAGATCAAACTGAAGGTATGCGATGTAATTATACTGTACTTTTTTCACCTTTTGTCATTTTAATTATTCACAATTGAAAATACATTTTTCCTTTTCTTATACCATGTACAAAGAAACAATGTTTTTAAAGTTTAGTCCATATACAGTTTAGATGGGAAAAGTCTATAAAATATTACTTTTATTATTATTACTTCTCTTCCTTCCTTGTAGATATTCAAGGGCTGCAAAATTATTGTCACTTATTTTTTAGTAATAAAAAGGGACTCTTGCATGTATGATATAAATTAAAAGTTTAAAATGTTATATTTAGACTCCTAGAAAAACAGACAGTATTCTACTTGATGAATAGTGCATATTTAAATTTTTTTAATTTTTAGCATTCTCAATTATTGCAACACTTTTTTTATTTCCTTAGCTTAGAGTAGATTACTTGTTAAATTTTAGGTATTTCTTTTAACAATAATGTTTTTCTGGAATTAGCATTTATAATACTATCAGAGAAAATGGATAGAATTACTATTGAAATAAAGATTGGTTAAAATAGGTTAGAAATCTATATTATTAATATATCAAATCATTCCAAGAAATGCTGGAAGCCGTCATCTGTTAAATAACTTACCTGCAAAATATATAAATTTATTGCTCTTCTAAAAATTCACCTGTAGTACCATTAATTAAAAAATCAGGTAATAGCCTCCATTTATTTTATATTTATTATTTCTAAAGAGACTATTTCTTTTCTTTGTAAAGAACGATGATTATCTGGAGAGATTTAGGCTTTATGGTCAATTGATAAGGAAGTTGGGGAGTCCTGTGTCTTCATTCCTGTCCCCGAAGAACGCACAGCAGGAGAAAAAGGCTCGCATAAATGCAGATCATTTTGCTAAAAGATTCCAAGGAACTGGAGAGGATGAGAGGAAAGGATGAACTAGGTAAGGAAAAGCCATTCCAGGAACGTTCACAGCTGTGGACAATCCATCACGCCATGGACCTTTTACAGACCTGTGTTTAATGCACCTGAAAGTTGTCTGTCCAATGGATAAAAGACTCTTAATCCACCAGCTCCCTCCCACTATGACCCACTATACCTTGTCGAGTATAAACTCCCTTGCCTTACCTGATTTATTTGTGTGTGTCAGAATGCCTGAGCATATTCTGGAAAGCATCCTGTGTGGAGGTAGCCCAGCAGCACCGCGGCAGAAAGCAAGCCACCTGTGGGCAGCTGCGGTGAGATGCCATCGAGTTACACTTGCTTGCAGTTGATTATTCAGAAATTGCTGGAATAAAAACACTAGTAGAACCTTTGGTCACCTGCCCAGTTTTACCACATCTTTATCATAAAATGGGTCCCTTTCGTGTGAGGCAATGTTATATGGGAAGTCATACTAGTGAATGGAACATTCTGAAAGGTTCTCGTGTTGATGATGGCAGGTCAAAGCAGGGAATGAAAAGTCAAATCCAGAACGGATGTCATCTCCAGCAAGGAGGAATTAACTACTGCTTTTTGCGCTACCACGTTGCAAAAATAGCTTAACCTTGGTGTCAGAGTAAGTGGCTGTGGAGGACCACAGGATTCCCTTGATTATTTTAATACATGGCAACGAAGTAATCCAAAGAACTTCCAGGCCTCGTCGATGCCTGGGCCAGCCTCTGGCCAGCTTGTCATGCCCATGTTCTTCAACGCTGAATGCATTCATCATGGACCATCTGGACAGCTACGGAACTGGTAGAATAAAATTCTGCAAAGCTGGTTAGTGTTTATTTATTTAGTTTTGTGACTAAATTGCCATGACCTCACCAGAGGAATACGTGAAGGAAACAATAATTATTGAATTAACTGCAGCTGCTGAAGCTGAGTCACCTTCAATTTCTATACATATATCAGAGAAAAACATATCCCTTTCCTAGATATAGGTTTATGGAAATTCACACAATATTTACTCAAAAATTTAGTAGGTGTTCACTGGATGTCAGTGGATACTCGCTTGTATGTGGGGACAGCAGTGAATTAGAGAGAGAGCCCCTGCTCTCTGGGATCAGATTATCCGGATACAAAGGAGGGAACTTCATGTATGTGACGTACATGTGGCTTGCAGCGTGGATGGCGTTGCTTCTGGAAGTAAATGTGCTGTGGGTAATGATTTAGAGTTACATAGAAGAATAACATGGGTCCCGATGAATAGATCATTAGGCTGATCATCTTCCAAACTTCGATTATTGCTACCCCAAACAATATCTGCCCTTCCAAGACTCTTCAAAAGAGAATGTATCATTTCATGTTAGCAGGAAAAGAGTTACAGAAATAGGGAGGAGAATATAAACAGCTGTCAGATGTTGGACTGCCTGGTCTGCTCAGTTTCTTACTTTTTTTTTTCTTATTTATCATTTCTTTGTCTTTTTGCTGTACTTGTGGGGATGATTTCCTCAATTATATCTTCCAACTACCCACCTTCTTTTGAACTTTTCATTTTTGTTATATTTTTTAATTCCTAAGAATACTTATTTGTCTATTTTATTTAATCAGCCTGGAGCAATTTAAGCAATAGCCTCTCCTATCTCTGTAAATAGCCATGATATCTATGCTTCCCTGTCCCTCATAGTCTCTGTTTCTTCCAATTTGTTTTTGTCCCTTTTTTGATGGCTTATGTCACTGCAGTCATGACGGCTTGGCGACAGGGATGCATACTGAGAAATGTATCCTTAGGCAATTTTGTCAGCGTGGGAACATCACAGAGCACACTCACACAAACCTAGATGGTAGAACCCACTACACTCTCAGGCTGTATGGTACAGCCTCTTGCTTCTAGGCTACAAGCCTCTACGGCATGTTACTGTATTGAATACTGTAGGCAATTGTAACACTACTGTAAGTATAGTCCTTTTATACCACTGGCCATGCTGCAGGTTTGTTTACTCTGGCATCACCACAAACATGAGAGTAAGGACTGCATTGCACTACCGTGACAGGGTTCTGAAAAGGTGTCTGAGGCCCCGGGGTGTGCTTTCCAGCCTTTGGACTCCAGGCTTGTCCTGGAACGTGCCCTGGTGTAGTGAGGACAGATGGAGAAGGAATATAGGGAGGAGGAGGAAGAGGAAGAGGAGAAGGTGGGAGAGAAGGAAGGAAGGAGGGGTGAGTCTAAATGGAAGTCAGGTAGGTGGCACTGGGTGCCTGGCAGCCACACTACAGCTCCGTACCAGCAGTGCTATGACATTATGTCAGCTACATCTTCACAGGACTATACAGGTTTTTCAGCTCCAGGGTAATCTCACGGAACCACCATGAGGTATGCAGTCCTTATTCCCGTTCATTAAGGTCTATATTCATGACTTGCTGTTTCTCTATAAATGTACAATTCCCTGATTTCATACATTTGCCCTTACCAATCTCACTGTCTGGAAACTCTCCTTCCTTCTTCCCCATCTGTATCTGTTAAACTTTATCTGTCCCTAACGTGCCGGCTCAAGAGTCACTTCTTCACTTGAACTTTACAAACTTTACGGCATTAAAATTGATGATATATGGTATATATTTATGTAATTGCTCTTACTCGATTTTTGTTAGTTTAGAAACATCCTTTTTTTTTTTTTTTTTAATCATCTCCGGCTCTGAGCCAGGGACCTGGCAAATGGTAGCTACTGAACAATTACTTCCTGAATGAGTGATTTGCTGAATCCTCAACATACTTTTTGGAAGCTAGATTTATAATAGATTGTGTTTGGACAGAGAGAAGACATTTGTTTTATACGGGAAAGCTTGTTGCTTTTGTAATTTTAAAGCTTCAATGGGCAAAAAAATCTTTATACATGACTGTGTGTTCTGCATTAAAGACTTCCCTCCTCTCAAAGGTCAGCCAAGACGGCATTGCGCTCATGCCGAAGCCTGGGAGCCAAGAGGTGGACTGGCATGCCTGGGTGGTTTAAGTTGACCGCTAGGTTTATCTGAGTGGGTTGTTTCTGAGGACACTCGAGGGTCAACCTCTTGAAACAGTGACATTGTTCAGGGTTCTCAGGTCCAGGATCCTGGCAGGCGACTGGAGGAGCCAGGCTGAGGCATTCCACAGTCAGCGTTTGGAATGTCTACGGTCATTAATCCTCGGTTCAGAAAGGTACCTCTGAAATTCTTGGGGGGTGCCCCAAACAGAGGACTGTCTTTTTCGCCTGCTTGAAGGCTAAACCTCCAGATTTCTGCTGGGGGTGGGGGTCAGTTCCCCTGAGGCGTGGTGTGGGAGAGGGACCCAACTTCTCACATTGTGTTTGTGGTGGTCGCTGGACCCAGTACCCACTTTCCCACTTAGGGCCGCTGTTCTGCGCTTCTTGAAACACAGATAGTGTTGGTTCTTTGTTTTCTCTGCTCCCGACTTTTGTTTTGGTCTTCTTGGGCGTGCTAAGCCAGGTATTCGTGTGAATTAAGGAGAACCATTCCCTCCAGAGAACACAGACCGTGCTTGGTGACGGCAGGGTGAAGAGCTGGATTTTCTGTCACCCTGGCTCTCTTCCCAGCCTCTGTCACACACAGCGGCCATGCTTACCACAGGCCCATCTGCTGTTTACCTCATCTTTGTGAGTTTTAAATTTTTTTTAAAGAATTCCCTTGACAAAAGCTTAAATGAGTCGTTTTCTTTTTCTGGAGAAAGCTAAGTTACATATATCTATTTGACCTTTTATCACGACCTGGAAAAGATAGCAATTTTTAAAGTCAGGTAAATATCGTATTCTGGATTCATTATCTTACCAGATCTGTTCAGAGATTTGTATTCTACCTTTGTGGCTACATAGGATTATCTGGTCCATTTCTGAAGACAGGCCACCTGGCATCTGAGATCAGAATTTTGCCGCATAAGCAACTCTGAAGAACATACTTCTTGCAAAGCAAATTCAAAACCACACACTTGGCTTGAGCCGGATCACATTAAAGCTTAGATGTCAGCCAGGATAAAGTTGAGATTTAAAACTAATTAAGAAGTTGTGCCAATTGTACGTAAATGTATTACTCAGCATACCCTGCATGGCTCAGTAATTGCAGCACATTATGTTTCTCACTTAGTGACGTCCCGTTCAGGGGTGAAAACAGAGATTTCTTTATTCTCAATGATGGAAGCCAGGAGCTCTTTAACTCTAAAGCAAAGCGTTCTTGTGCTCTTGCTTTCCTAATGTGTTGGAAATGAGTAAAATCACAAGGGACTCTGCAGTTTTCTTCTCTTGGCCACAGAGATGAGGGCAGGGATGCACAACATGGATTTTCTTTTTCAGAATCTAAGCATGTGTTTTAGACATTTGACCTATATAAAACGCAATTTGTTTTTGAAGTTAAAGAATGATTTGGTGTTTGGCAACCACTCCGTGTGCCTAGAACTGATAAGTGATGTTACCTGTGCCCCACCACCCTACAGTGGTCAGCGCCCTCACAGAGACTGTGCGAACGAAGCCGATGTCCTGCTCGGGTGCCCATTAGTGCTCGTGTCCATCTGTGTCTCATGAACTCTGTGGGCCATGCTCTGAGCACAGAAATATCTTCACCCAAATAAAATTTTCTAAAGTATGATTTGGATTTGTGTCATTTTCCTTAAGACCTTTTGCAGTTCCTTATCCCTGTCCCCTAAGGTCTGTATTTGTGACTTACTGTTTCTCTAGAAATGTACAATTCCCTGATTCCATACATTTGCCATTACCAATCTCTCCATCTGGAAACTCTTCCTCCTTCTTCCCCATCCGTATCTATTAAATTTTATCTACCCCTGAAGTCCCAGCTCAAAAGTCACTTCTTTTTTCTTTCTGATTTATTTTATTTTATAGGAATCTTAAAAAAAATTATTGTTGTTCAAGTACAGTTGTCTTCATTTTCCTGTCCCTACTTTGACCCGTACCACCTACCCCCACCTCCCATTCTAAATCCTTCCTCCCTTTGGCTTTGTCCATGTGGCCTTTATACGTGTTCCTTGACAACCCTTCCCCTTCTTTCCCCTGTTATCCTCTTCCCACCTCCCCCCTGGTTACTGTCAGTTTATTCTTTATTTCAATGTCTGGTTTTATTTTACTTGCTTGTTTGTTTTGTTGATTAAGTTCCACTTACAGGTGAGATCACATGGTATCTGTCTTTCACCGCCTGGTTTATTTCACTTAGCATAATGCTCTCCAGTTCCATCCATGCTGTTGCAAAGGGCAGGAGCTCCTTCTTTCTTTCTGCTGTGTAGTAGTTCATTGTGTAAATATACCATAGTTGCTTTTTTTAATCCACTCATTTACTGATGGGCACTTAGGTTGCTTCCATCAGTTGGCTATTGTAAATTTTGCTGCTATGAACATTGGATGTATAGGTTCTTTTGAATTGGTGTTTCCAGATTTTTAGGGTATAATCCCAGCAGTAGAATTGCTGGGTCAAAAGACAGTTTCATTTTTAGTTTTTTAAGGAAATTCCCTACTGTTTTCCACAGCAGCTGTATCAGTCTGCATTCCCACCAGCAGTGCACTAGGGTTCCCTTTTCTCCACAACCTTGTCAGCACTTATTGTTTGTTGATCTGTTTATAATGGCCATTCTGACTGGTGTGAGGTGACATCTCATTGTGGTTTTAATTGCATCTTTCTGATAACTAATGATGCTGAGCATCCTTTCATATGTCTCTGGGCCCTGTGTACGTCCTCCTTAGGGAAGCATTTGTTCAGGTCCTTTGCCCATTTTTTAGTTGAATTGTTTGTCTTTACAAACTTTATAGCATTAAATTTGCTCTTATATGGTATATATTTATATACCTTCTCTTACTCAATTTTATGTTAGTTTAGAAAAATTCTTTAAAAAAAATCTCTCTAGCTCCGAGCCAGGAGCTGGGCAAATAGTAGCTACTGAATAATGAATAATTCTTCCCCAAATGAGTGATATAATGAGTCTCTCAGATATTTTTTGCAAGCTAGATTTATAATAGATTGTGTCTGGACAGAGAGAAGACTTTTTTTAAAGGGAAATGCTGTTGCTTTTGTAATTTTAAGGTTTCGGTGGCATCTACATTGCTGTTTCAATGATGAGTATGAGCCGTATTGCCGTCAATTGGTCAGAATCCCTTTGTGCCCCAGTGCCAGGCATGTTTTTATAAATATTCCACATGTGTTGGAAAAAGATATATAACCTTCTAGCACCTAGTCAGTATCACAAGTCCCATTTCACCTTCAGTGGAATTACAATGCTGGCCCCAGCCTCTGTAACATGCACCGTTCAGTTGAATGCATTGAAGGGAAACTGCGATACCAAGTTCTACCCACCTCTCTCACGTCAGTGCCCAACACACTCCTGGCACACAGATGTATCTTTTTCTCTTTTTCCCAGTTCAGATAGATACTCATTTAACTTTATTATTGGTATTCGTTGTCTAGCATTTCAAGTATTTTTAGTAAGAGGGGTTTCATCTCCTGCCAGATTAGACCATGGTGCCAAAATTGATAAACAGCTTTGTTATGTCCCCATATGAGAGGGAGTCTTTGGGGGGACTCCTTATCTCCACAACCTGAAACCCTGGACAATATGTCACACCTTAGGCCCTTAGGCCAATGTCAGGTTGCCTTTGTTGGGTAGCCCCGTCCTAGGTATGCGAATATGTCCCTGAAAAAGGAGGGAAAAACCAAAATTAATACTTAATGGCATCAAAAATCTGTAGTAGAAGTGAAGGCAAGGGAAGATGTCTGCCTCATCTTACTGTTAATAGCTTCATGCAACATGGCATCAGAAACAAAGGATTTTCCTAAAACTAGGAATGGTTCTTAAAAACAGAAATCATTATTCATAATTCAAAAAAGGATAGATTGTTTGTTTATAAGCCTCAACTGTGTGTCCTTCATAAGTCTGGGGAAATTTTTAAAAGGAAACACATCATCTTTTCTTGGTTTTTGTGTGAATATTAGGTAGTAAGTTGTGTTTATTAGTTTGCACATTCCCCATTCCCTAGCCCCATTCCCATCCAAAACTCTACTTAAGAAGTAGTATTTAATAATTAAAATAAATACTTTGTTTAATAATTAAAATAAATACTTCCTTTACTATCCCTTCTGTGCAATCATATGGGACTGTCTGAGTAAAATTAAGATACTCATTGTTTCTCAGAAATCAAAAGTCAGGCTTCCCTGGTCTCCTGAGTTCACAAATATTGTTTCTCCTCACCAAGTAAAAGGGATCGACACACATATTTCTCAGCCTCCACTATGAGCTGGACACTATAAAAACATTATTGTATTTAACCCTCCCAGCCATTAAACACGTAGTTGCCATTACTCATTTTTTGCAGAAGTGAGAAAATGAAACTGATAAAGATTCAATACCCTCACTAATGCCTAAGAATTATTAAACAGGTAAGAAGAGTTAAGATGTAAGCCCCATAACTAATACCTTGGTTTCGTGAACTATTTAAAATAAGAGAAATTCAAAATTCATTTCTGAAATAAGACTAGTGATTCTAGACCTTTGCTAGACACAAGTGGATGGACCTAGAGCCAGAATTTAAGCATCTTAACCTTACCACATCATACTTCATTTTCCTTAACTTTTAACTTCTAAAGAATGGTAGTCTTTTGAAAATCCTTTTTATTTACATCAACTTCATCAGAATGATCAAATCCATAAAATCTTCTTCTTAGGTATTCTCATCCTAAAATGGCCCTTCTTTTGTCCACACTTCAGAGCAAAAGCTTTATAGGGCTAACCATAGGTAACTATTTTAGTAATACAAATATTTTTATTGGCTTAATATTTGCCTCAATATCCTGAGATACAAAAATAAGAAAATAATAATAAAACAATAACTAGCCATACTATAATAACTTCCACTAACTTTGTAACGTCATGCACATTTTATTAGGTGTTGTACACAGATCGTCTCAGCACATCAGTGATATGTTGAACAGTACCCCCTTTTCAGCCAAAATTTAAAGGTAGAAGGTTCGTCAAAGCAACCCTGTGGGTCAGTGGGGCTGCAGTAATCAGATCTACCTGACTTTAAGCCTAAGTTATTGCTACTGTAGTACATCTGATAAAAGACTCTTGATGAGCACACTTCTATTTTAACATTCTTCGGTTTCTGAACTGAGAGTGGTTGTTCTACTCCTTAGGTTTTTGTGAACCTGAAATAAAACCTAGATGCAGTCCCAATTAATATTTAATGTAAGTGCACAGGGAAGAGCAGGAGCCTGTGTGCTGCCCGTGTAGGTAGAGTCCACGTCGCCCTCGGTGTCGCGCTGCCTTTGCGAGGAGAACATGTCCCCCGATCCTGGAGGCCGTTGCTGGATATTATCCGACACACTATATAAAGTAACGGCAGTTCACCTCTTTAAGGGGCAACACTTAACACTTAAAAGTGCTTATTCAGTGTCATTCATTTTGCTTATGCCTTTTCACTATCTGCCACCTGACATGGGGAATCTGGGCGAAGGGTATACAATAATTCTTTTAATACTCTTGCAACTTTTGAAAAATCTAAAGTTTTCTCAAAGTTAAAAATTAAAGGAAAAAAGAATCCGTTCCTCTAAGGAAGAACAAATACAAGGGGGCTTTTTAGTCACTATTTTTGTTTCTAAGAGATCTGCTGCCACAGAGAATATGCTTTGAAAAGCAGACTTGAATACTGTCGAGATCAAAAATAGAAATCCCTTTTATTGTCAATTAATAACTTGCCATTTATTTAGTATAAGAAAGAGGGACTTGCATGGGCATCTGCATAATAAGCACTTTTGAATAGAATCTAAAGAAATTCCTTGTATGAGTTTCTCTTTGTAGTGAACAGCATTAAATAAAAAAAGCTAACATAAGTTTCTTCTTTGGTTGTAACATGTTACATGTTGTAAATCACATGGCTAACTGGTTGGGAGATGAAATTTTGGGGAAAATCAACAGTTTGGGATGACTCAAGAAATACCCATCAAGTAAAGAGTGGTCAGTCTGTGGGGAACATGGAAAATAAACAAACCACACCGATTCCCTCTGCCTGATTTACGAGTCTAACCTGAGGGAAGGAGCAGTGCTGAGCCGCATTCTAGTGAATGGCAACACATGGGAGGGGTAGGGCAGCAGTTCAGAGCAGCTAAATAGAGGGAAAGGCATTGGAATCATGGGAGATTAAAACCAGCGAGAAAACTGTGCTGGCGAGAACAAAGCTGCTTAGAAGACAGAGATAAGGAACACGTAGCGCTGGGCGGCAGAATGGAATAAATCGTGCTGTACACCTTGCCAGCCCTCGAGGGGAACTCGGATTATAGTACAACGATGGTTAACCTTGAGTGCAAAGAAAGGTGAAATAATGCTTGGCATGCACTGTTTGCGAGATAAGGAAATATGTATCGTACTTAGATTTCGATAAATCTAAAGAATGTCAATTTTGTTGTCAGCCTATTTCAATAAAATTGATTTAAAACTCTGGCATGTTGAGTGTTCAGTTGCATGTTTATAATTAGTTAAACGTTCACATATATGCTAGACAAATATTTTCTAACCTGCAAGCATAGAATAAGGTTATATAACTGGCCAGACTTACGGAGGTAGGAGTACTAATGATAACAACAGTGAAAATAATGATGACATAATAATAACTAACATATTTGAGCATGACTTGATACCAGTCATTATTTTAAGGTACTTTATATGTATTTTCATCATACATTTTTCTGAGTTAATAATTATATGTAATCTCTGAGGTAGAAATTGTTAATATTCTATTTTGTAGATGAGGAATCTGAAGCAGGAAGAGGCTGAGTAATTGCCCAAGGTCACACAGCTACTAAGTGACAGAATTATGATAAAAACCCAGCCAGTCTGCTCCAGGGATCATGGTCTCAGAAACCATGCTTTATTATCTCTCTCAATAGTGGAGATGAGATTTCAGAGTTTATTCATAGCTCATCCTCTACCTATAAATCACGGAGATCAGAGAACATACACATTATAGACAAATAATAATAAGTAAACATCAGCCTGTGTGATAACTCAGTTTGGCAGCCAAAAAACTGCCTGCAACTGTGTTGAAAAGGATTGTGAGACTGGATTTGGACTTTTAGTCAGTTAGTGAAATCTACCATATACATGGGAGAGAAAAAGGGGTCAGAGGAGTGTCATGAATTGCCATTCTTGTAGTAGAATGAAGGGAAGTTGGAAACCGTTTAGATCATTGTGAATTAAATGAGTAGGTTTTTATTGTTTTCATTATGAGAGGTTTCCCAAATGAAAATTGTTTTATTGAGTTCCATGGCAGCAGGGTGATGGCTATGAAGGATTTATTTTCTTACACTATAGGTAATTTAATTTATAGAATAGAAGTACAGCCTGTGCAGACATGCCATGTTTTAGTCAGTAAAATATTAATTTCTAGACACTTTCGAGAAGTGGCAACATGGAGTTAGCTTTTTAACCTTTCATCCTGAAATGAGATTCGAGGTCATATTGTTGAGTAAGGCATACATAACCTGGGCATGATGGACTAGTGCTTGCATATCATGAAATCAGAGAAACATCTCACTTTACAGATGAGTAAGTGAAATCGAGAGGTTAATTAATGTGCCTTTGCTAGTAACTTGATTTGCTAATGATTCAGATGTTATATATCCTATGTTTGTGTGCATGTATCCATCTATCATCTAGGTATCTTTATGGATACCTATCTATATAGTAATCACTGTTCCACAGAAATTCTGAAGTACAAGTTGGCACCAGCTGCCAGGCTCTTTATTAAGGTCCAGTCTTCCTACTTGGTAATGATTCTCTGAAGATATTAACTATGCTGTCAAGGCACCACCCGCTAAGTCATTCTTCCTTTCCCACAAGAAATGGCACCTGCTTGAGTTCCATGGGGCAGCTGTTTCTTACCCTGTGTGGTTGACTGCTCCGGGACATGTCTTCACTTTGAACTGTCTCTCTTCCTTTTGGTCTGTGCCCACACTGCTTCTAGTAGAGTTATTCTTTGTAAACTTGGTGGGTTTCCTATGAATCTCCTCAGGGTTTCAAACCCATAAGACAAAAGACATACCCAATTCTTTGAGAGAGGCCTCCTCTACCCTTGGCTGAAAATAAAGGTATCGTGAGATAGCACCCTTAAGATTTTTAGAAGCTCTACTGACTAGTTGTGAGGTACCTTAAGTATTTCTGAGGTCTCAACAAAGAGTCTCACAATTGATATGAACTTTATCCTGAGGCCAGGTTTTAATGACATTGTTCATGCTTTGATCTTTGCCCTGAAGGCATTTCTCTCTTTGAGCTGTCTTAAAAACAGTGTTATTTGTGAACCCAGCTAGTCCTAGATTCTTGATATTTTCTCTAGATTCTTCTGGAATATTGTATAGTTCTTTCCCTCTGTTTTGAAACTTATACTGTTCCTTCCCTATTTTATCATAGGTATCTAGAAGAAGCCTTTTTAACTCTCTGCTTGAAAACTTTTTAGTCAAAATTATCAGTTTGTTAAGGAACCTTTCTATTTTTCATGGTATTGCAGGTGATACTCACTCACTAATTGTTCTGCCAAAGTAACTTTGGCCTTCCGTTTTCCAGCCTCTAATAATAATTTATTCATTGTACTTCAGGCTTTCACTACCAGCCTCTACTACATCTAGTCCCAAAATCAATGGTGCACACTTTAGGTTTTGGCTGTGTAGCACCTCACTTCCAGGCCCAAGGAAGGGAGGGAAGAAAATGGAAGTATGAAAGCACAAAAGAAATTACTATGAAAAAGATTTATAGACTTCAGTATATAAAATATTTAAAACCTTATTTTATCAACCCCCTCACCGTAAAGCTAAAGACAAATAATAAATTGAAATTATTTGAACTATGTATGAGAATATAATTAGACTTACATAAAAATGGGAAATGATCTTAACAGAGATTCAAGAATATGTATCAGAGATTTAAAAAAAGTCTATAATTTTGCCACAATAACTTCACCCTTTGAAATGTATATTGAGGAAAGGTCAGAGATATATTAAATGTATTGCTATGGGGGTATGCATTATAACGTTACACATAGTAAAAAAGATTAGAAAGAAAAGTAAGAAATCTAGATGTTCAATAATAAGAGATTGATTAAATGAATCAATGTATCTGTAGTTAAAACAATTAAGAGGCATTAAAATCATGTTTTGTGAGAAAGTTTGACCATATGCAGAAAAGTTCATAAATGTCTAATAAGAAATCAGGTTCAAGAGATTTGGCATAAATATATAGGCACTGAAAAAAAAAGGAAGGATATATCTCCAAATGTTGAGTGGCTATATTTTTTTCTGTTTTTTGCAAGAAATATATAATTTATAATGAAAAAAGTCAACAAATATTATATATAATTTCTAGCATTTGTTGGATCCTCATTTAATATGTTCAATTAATGCAGTGGTTTTCAACCTTTTTCATCTCATGGCACACAGACTAATCACTAAAATTCTATTGCACACCAAAAAATATATTTTTTGCTGATCTGACAAAAATGGGTATAGTTTTGATTTATTCACACTGGACAGCTATTGTGTCACCTATTGTCACTTTTTTTTAAATTTGGCAATCTAAGGGAAAAGAGGTCAGTACCCCTGACTAAATAATATTTAGTAGGTATTTAAATAGACATTGCATGTTTTGAAAATTCTTGTGGCACATCAGTTGAAAATCACTGAATTAATAAATTATATTTTTAAAAAGAATAGAAATTATGACTCTGACTTCCCTAAAATTGAACCTAGATTCAGAGGTTAAGTATCTAATGACCTAATCTAATGTTAGGACATTCTCATAGACACAGCTAGGGCTGGGCCAGGGCTGGCAACACTGAGTTAGTTACAGGCAAGGTAGGAAAAGAAAGAAATCTGGTACCTGTTTTAGAAAACAGTTATAAGTCAATAAAAATGGAGAATTTTTTACTTGATTCCTGTAACATCATATTTATAAAAGAGCCTTTGTACTTAGCAGAAAGTCTTAGGTTTAGAAATTAAAAGTAGAAAAGATAACAGAATTACAAGGAAAAGGATTTTTGGCATATTTCCTGGGAATATTGGGACAAAAAATAATGAATGATTATGAAGTGCTTTGCAAATGCAGCTGTGTTGTAAAACATCAGCCTTGGTGCTAACCTTTAAGGGACTCGCAATGAATCAATTTGTTCTTGGTCAGGCAGGCATCGCTGCCAAATACCATTAGTGCTGGAGGCCGTAGGCAGCCACCCAGGGCCTGCCCATGATTACTTCCTGGAAGTCCTGGTTTTCAGTCTCTGGGATGGAGCTGGCCCTGGCTGCACATTGTAACACAAGTAATTATTCATCAAAAGTTGTCCTGCTGCAAGGAATTCATTCCCCTCTCCACAGATGTCCCCCCTACCCCAACTCTGACCCCAAGCAGCATGAATGTGGCTAAAAATAACAGCTACACAATGACTACAACAGGCAGCCATGGTGAAACTTAACATTTAAGTGGTTTTCATACCCTTGGTTTCAGAGCACTTTCCTCTTGCAAATTAACCCTTAAACAAATCCTGGGAGCTGAACACTATCTTGTTCTCTCTTGTGTCTCAGTCCTTTAGACAGAAAGCATATTTCTTGTGGATAAACTCTGTTTTTACCTCATGGAAAATTCTTCTTTTTTCTCTGTTTTTATTTATTTACTTGTCTTGTTATCTCCTTTTCCCTCAGCTGAAGTGGGAGAGTAGAGTGCAGTTCTACAACTGTCACCACTCTTCCTCATCACATCATGTGCCGAAAACAACACATTCACTGACATGTACTATGCACAAATATGTACTAGGCATTATGGTGGATAGCCATGTAATTCTTAGTCTCTTATCACATCAACCTTGGGAAAATCTGGCATTAAAACACCAACTAGAGAAGCATTTGACTCCACTCCTTGGTCTTTATTGTGATTTTAATAGCCCTGGTCTCCTTACCCTGTTTGGTTTTAACTGTCTTCTAATGGGAAGGTCTAGTGAATAAAATTCTGATTTGAGCACACCAAGTAAAATCCTGTTGAAAACAGTCTTCTAACGTCTTTTGCAGACATATAGTTGTCTTGTTGATCCAGGGAGCTGATCATCTTGGCTCAAATTCTCCTACATAATTACTCCAAAGTGCCTGGATTACCTCATGCTGATAGGACCACTGTATATCCCACAGTTCTTATGTAAGATGCTTAGACTGATTACGTTCAACTCTAACCCTCACCAAGAAAGATGATGGACAGATGTGGTCTCTACCCTGAAGGAATTTATCATCTAACCACGCACACTGGCTGTTGTTATAAACACAGCATCTCACGTTATTCTTTTTTTTTTTTTAAGAGGTTTGACATTAAGACACTTTATTTATATTAAGTCATTCAGTGTTCATAATGAGTGCATAAGATAGCAATTGTTCTCCCCCTCCCCGGCTTTACTGAGCTATAATTCACACATAACACTGCATAAGTTTAAAGTGTACAGCGTAATGACTTGATACACGTATATATTGAGAAATGATTGCCATCATAAGGTTGGTTAACACATTCTTCACCTCACATACTCTCCATTTTGTTTTTGTTGTTCTCTTGAGAACATTTACATCTTATGTAATTCTATTGCTAGGTTTCTGGTGGATTGATGAGCAGTAAGATGAACTCTAAGTTCATTCTAGTCAGACCCAGGATGGAACATGATCTCTGTGGTGCGGTTCTCGCTTATTCAACTTTAAAAACAATATTACTAGTTAAGTCTTTTCAACACTTACTATGTACTAGGCACTGTTCTGATAAATGCTTAACATGTGTTTAGCCATTTTATTCCCACAACAACCATATTTTTATCATTTTCTTTTGAGGGATATGTTCAGAATTCAGGGACACACACAAAAAATAGTAGCAGAGGGCAGGATTCAAGCCCAGATGGTTTAATTTGATAGCACACGCTTTAACTATAATAGTAAATGACTACAGTTAGTAATGAAATGTATATTTATTAAATATTGGTTCTTTAGAATGCTGTTTGACAAAGGAGTTTCTGTAATATATAAATTTGAGTAACACTGTATATACCTTGTATAGGATTCATTGTAGTTTTGTTTTATTTTATTTTAACTTATATATGAACAAACACTTCAGGAAGGAAAACAATTTAATTTGGTATAACACAACTTTCTGAAACATTTTGCCCTGGGAATGAATACTTTTCACTGCATAATTCCTTAACATGCTTCTGGGGAAAAAAAAAACCCAAAAATCTTCTAAAATATCTATTTTGAGAAGTAACGTCCTAAAGGGAAAGATTATAACAAAAAAATAACGTTTCTGAAAAAGATTCTTAGAGATAAAATGAGATAAAAGTTCCTATAAAGTCAGGGATTTGAGGAAAGTTTCTGTGTGACATTTCAGGAAAGCGTGATTTAAATATTGGCTGACTGTGCCTTTTATCCCTCTCTACCTCTGTTCCCATCTGTAATTCATCTTGTGTTTTTAAATGTTTACTCGGCATGTTTCAGCCGTGTCTACACTGAGAAGTCAAAGCTTTATACATTTAAGTTTATATATTTACTTTAATGTAAAATGTTTAAAGACAAAAAACATACATCTAGGAAAGCAGACACATCCCATGTGTCAGCGAAATTAATTTCAGCAAGTGAACACGTGCCATCAGCATTCTGATCAAAACGCGGAGCGTTGCTAGAAGCCCCGCGGCTTTTCCCCTTCCAGTGACGACCGACGCTCACCCGGGGAACTGCTGCCCCACTTCTCTCTCCATAGCTTCGTGTTTTTTTCTTTATGGTTTCTTGCAATATAATTGACATCTGTTAAACTGCACACATTTCAAGCATATTTTTGATGAGTTTTGACATAGGTAACAATCAAGGTAATGAATACATCCACCACCTCTAAAATTTCTCTTCTGACCTTTGTAACTCTCCACCCCCAAGCAATTAATGGTGGGCTTTCTGTCACTATAGATTTATTTGCATCTTCTAGAGTTTCATGTAAATGGAAGCATGCATGTGTGTCTCTCCTTTTTGAGGGTATCTGGCTTGTAACTCATCATAAGTCACTCATCATAACTATTTTGAGACCCTTCCATTTTATTTGGTGCGTTAGTAGTCTGTTCCTTTTTTATTGCTCAGCAGTAGTCCATTGTATGGCTGTGTCACAGTTTGTTTATCCATTCCTCTATTGATGGACATTTACATCCTTAGATCGGTTCTGAGGCCTTGCAAATAAAGCTTCTATGAACATTTATAAACAAGTTTTTGCACAGACATGTATTTTCATTCCTCTCTTATAAATGCCTAGGAGTAATAATCCTGGGTCATATGGTCAATGCATGTTAAACTTCTTAGGAAACTGCCAAAATGTTTTAAAGTGAATTTCACAGTTTATATTTCCACCAATCATATATAGACTTCCAATTATTCCATATCCTTACCAAAACCCGATATGCTCAATTTATAATTTTCGCCATTCTGGGGAGTGTGGAGCGATACTATATTGCGGATTTTAACTTACATTCCCTTAACAACATCTTTTCCATGTGTTTTTTGCCATCCGTACATCTGCAGTGAAATGTCTGTTCAACTATTTTTCCCTTTTTAATTGGGCTGTAATTTTAGTACTGTGACTTGGAAGTTCTTTTAGTACTTTGGATATAAGCTCTTAGTTGGAAATCAGTTTTACAAATATTTTCTCCCAATCTAGGAATGGCCTTTTCATTTCTTAACAGTGTCTTTTGAAGAACAAATAGTTTTAATTTCAATGTAGTATTTAGGGTCTATTATAAGATGTTGATTAATTTTTGTTTATGGTAAGGTAAAGTCAAGTTGGTTTGTTTGTTTCTTTGTTTATTTTTGGTATAAAGCTATCCAATTGCACTACTATAATTTATTGAAAAGACTTCCTTCTCCCATTAAAATGCCTTGGCTTCGGGTCAAAAGTCAAATGACCATATATGTGTGGGTTTATTTCTGGACGTTCTGTTCCATTCCATCAATCTCTTTGTCAAGGTTTACACCGACACAATATTGTCTTAGTTACTGTAGTTTTATAATAATTCTTGAAATCAGGTAGTGTACCTCCTTCAGCAGTGTTATTTCAACTGTTTGAGGTCCTTTTCATTTATTAATACATATAAATTTTAGTATTAGCTTGTCAATTTCTAAAAAAAATTCCTTTTAGGATTTTGATTGGGAATATACTTAATATATTGATCAATTTTGGGGAAAATATACATCTTAAAAATATTGAGTCTCCTGATCTATATATTCAGCATGTTTGTCCATTTATTTAAATCTTTATTTCAGCAAATTTTTATGGTTTTCAGTGTTTCAGTTTTATATGTCTTTTATTAGAGTATTCCTAATTATTTTATGTTTTTGATATTATTTTAAATGGTATTTTTACTTTATATCATTCATTGCTAGTATAATGTAAGTAAGTTCTACCTGCTTGACAAAGCATATTCTTTTCTGAAGCACTAGAGAACTTGTTGCCAGTATCTGGGTTGTCATTTGTAATGTCATAATATTTTTAAAAATATATACATTGCAAAGGAAAAATACAAAAGAGTTCCACTGTGTTCGAGACAATCCATGAATCATTGTTGGATTTAGTCATTCATATTTTTACTCATTGAAGTTGATGGTGAAGGAAATGTTTTAAATGTTCTTAAAGGTTTTTTAGAACATTAAGGTCAGGGGTGAAGGGACTTTCCGTGAAAAGAAAGAAAGCTTTTAGAAAAAGACTCATGCTTTGGCTTTACACCTAAGTTTGCTATTGACTCAATAGTTTTGAGAGGGCTCAAATCACACTATTTGTACCTTTGAGTTATAGAGTGCATGAGTCCAATAACTGATAGAAAACCTTACCACCTATTACCATAAACATTGTAGTAAAATCTTAACATTTTCACCTATTCTAGATTGCCATACTATAAATATTTTAGCAATATTAGGCCTTGAAACATTTTGCCAAACCTACTTCCCCCAACACACACACACATACCCAGTCTAATGAAATTAGACTAAATTGTGACATTCCCCTATTCATATATTGAAGATTTAATTCCCGCCATGACTATGTTTGGAGAAAGGGGTCTTTTGGAGGTAATCAAGGTTAAATGAGGTCATAAGGGTAGGCCCTAACCCAATAGGACTGATGGCTTTGTAGGAAAAGGAAGAGATATCCTCCCTCTCTCTCTGTCTCTCTCTCTCTCTCTCTCCCCCTCCCTCACTCTTCTCTCTCTTTCAAGTGCATACAGTGAGTAAATGTTGCATGAGCACACAGTTAGAAGGTGGTCATCTGAAAGCCAAAGAGAGAGCCCTCACCAGAACCCAACCATGCTGGCAGCATGATCTCAGTCTCCCAGCCTCCAGAACTGTGGGAAAATTAGTTTCTGTTTTTTAAGCCACCCAGTCTATAGTATTTTGATATGGAAGCCTGAGTATGCCAATATACAAGTCAAATGTAATCATATTTCAGATGGCTTTCCTTGTTATGCAGTTGGTTAATTGGCTGCAGTGAATTTGCTGATTACTCTGGCAGATTTAGGATTTTTTGATAGGTAACCTGTTCTTACTACAATCCTGGTGTTTTCTCATCAATTTACTACAGGGTGTATTGTTATGATTACCACAGAATCATCAAACCGCAACACATTAAGCAGTTTATTAAATGACATCTCAGAGTGTAAAAATACTCGACCCCTTATAAAATTAGACATTATTTTGCTAAGAAATTACTTAGTATAGTAGATGGTAAAGGCTTTTGACTTAAAAAGAACTTGGTAAAAGAAGACAGAAAATTCTGTCAATAATGTTTACTGATATGATTTGGTTGAGTATTTAGGTATCTGAATTTCTGGTAGGCCTTCTTCAACTGTTTCTAATATTTTTCTTCTTTTACAATTTCCTGATACATTCAGAATCACAATTCATTCTTTATCCTCACCAGAGGACATACATATTGATTTTGGAAAGAGGGGAAGGGAGGGAGATAAACATTGATGCAAGAGAAAAGCATCAGTCGATTGCCTCTTGTCCACACCCCAGCTGGGGATGGAACCTGCAACCTGGGCATGTGCCCTGACTGGGCATCAAATTCGCGACCTTCTGTTTTACAGGATGACACCCCAATGAACTGAGGCACACTGGCCAGGGCCACAGTTCATTTTTATGAGAGAGATAAACAATCAAGAGTGGTCTCATGGAAATTCTCTTAAGTACCACTTGCTGAATGCACCACTGAAGCTACTCATGGCAATTCTTTAGTTTTCTTAAGAATATCTTACACTATAAAGTGCGTGGGTAACTTGTCCATGAAATATTTTGAGAGTCTTATGCCCCTGAAGATGTGAATAACTGTGTACACTGTTTACCTGGTAAAATATCGGTCAACACACTCTAAATATGAGAAGGCTCCCCTGCTCAGACTCCCAGGGGACGGATACTCTTCGTAGAAACTGTGTTATTAAGGTGCCCTAGCGGGAATGTGATGTTGAAAAGATGAGGGCTTTTTTATTTAAAAATTAATTAATAAATATTTGCAGTCAGCTGACATACATTAACTTCTTTAAAAAATCTATTATAGAAAATTGAGATAATAAAAAAGAAAACCCTCCCAAATCCTAAATATTCTTATAACAAGTTCTATTTACCTTATTTCCTCCCAGTATTTTTAAAGCACATATTCTGCATATACCATTGTAACTGGATTAATGATGAATTAATGCAAGTTTAACAAGAAAAGATTTATTATGCAATTATACCTATTTAGTTGTATTTGCACACTTTCTCATTTATATATAAATATATAAACATAAATATAAAAATGAATATATATATATATAAAGGCAGAACTGAAGGCTCATGATTTAGGATTGTACTATGTGAAATACAAACAAACAAGAAATTTCTTTGATCAGACCAAATCTCTTTAAAGAAATAAAAATATCTCAAATAGTTCTTTGGGAAAATACTTTTTTTTTTAAAAGAATCTTAACATGCCCCACCCTGCCCCTTACTTACTCACAATGTGCCAAATTACACTGAAACTGCAGGAAAATAAACATCCTGATAGAATTGAAATATTTTAAGTAATTGTGAAGTTCTCCAAAACCTCCAGAGTTTGGCATTCTGTAAAGAAATTGTCACATGACCGAATTTTTCACTTTATATCCGGATGTTTTACTACCACAGACATATTCTCTTGGCTGTTTATATGAAACGTTCATTTCTTGCCATGATTCTTTAGAATAGAGTCCATTTTAAAATGACAACAATGAAACTAATTATATATCTTCCATGTACCCGTCAAGCCACAGATCAAACAATGTTTGAAAGTAAGCATTTGAAGAGCTGTATTATAAGTATATACTTTGTATGCTTTTTAAAAATCCTCACCCAAGAATGTTTATTGATTTTAAAGAAACAGGAAGGGAGAAGGGGAGAGAGAGAGAGAGAGAGAGAGAGAGAGAGAGAGAAAGAAACGCCAATTGGTTGCCTCCCTTTCGTGCCTCAGCTGGGGATGGAGCCTGTGTGCACAGGATGATGCTCTGAGTCACCTGGCCAGGGCTACTTAGTGTGCATTTGTCCCTTCACAGCTATGAAAGATATGAACAGCATTAGCTCATACTTGGGCTGACAATCAAAAGTCACGAGTCAACTATTAAATACATGTTAGTATTTACTCCATGGGCAACTCCTCTTAGGCAATATGCTTTGGCTTGAAAGTGATGCAACGCCATGAACTTTAGCTCAGAGGTCACAAAACCTAATGTCCTCATGGACCAGGCTGTGAAATAAATGAGTTAGGTGGGCTGGATGAAAGACAAAAGGAACTCCTTGGGACAGTCTGGGAATAAACGGAATCCCCAAATTTCCTGCCATAAAAGATTTTTTTAAAAGACAGTGAGAACCTAAGAAAATGTTTCTGGGAGCTGAATTTGTTCAAGAAGTAATTAGTCTTGAACTTTTAATTTTAGTCTAATTTCCCTCTTTTATAGAAAAGAAGACTGAGGTCCATTTTATAACACTATCTAGCCACATACGTAAAATCGGCACCCAGTTATTCTGGCCCCTAACCCAGCAATCTCACTACCCCCACTGCCTTTCTTTAGGCTGCGTGCAGTGCACTTACCCATCCTTCAGTAGACTCTTTAGAGTCTTTCACAGAATTAATGATGTGTCGTCAGTACCTTCAAGTTAATGTAGACATGAGTTCAGGTAGTCTAACTTTACAACAATTGCTACATTATTTTTTGTATAATACAATTATTACAAGCATGGTGTTTGGAGAATTAATCAAGACCCTACTTCATTATTTAGAAGTTCTGTGACTATGGGAAATGAGTCACTGAACCTCTCTGAATCTCTGGGTGCTCATTTGTAATATAGAAAACCTAAGAGCACTTCCTCAGAGGGTTGCTGTGAGAAATGAATGAGATGATGTCCATGAAGTACTTAGTTCAATGCCCTGGAAGATATTAAATACTCAGTAAACATTGCTTGTTGTAGTTACATTATAGGAACGTTCAACATAGAATTGTTTTAGGAATTAATTATCTATAAAATTATTCCTTGACATATCTAACTTTCTCTACAATTTTAGATTTGGAAAAATGGATTTATTTGTCCATGTATTCATTTAACAATTATTTATTCAACATTTAATATGTGCTAGGCATTTTTCTAGACACTGGGTTTATAATGGAAGAATAGACACAAAGTCCATGCGAGCACGATATGTGCAGTTTAGTGGAATAAATACAATAAATTTCATTGAAGGTAGAGGGATGAAGGGAGGGAGAGGGAGGGGAAGACTAGAAAGGGAAGGAAGGAAGGAAAGAAGGAAGGGAGAGAGGGAGGGTTGGCGGGAGAGAGGAGTTGGGAAATTTATGGTAGGTCAAGGGTTCAAGACCATAAAGTCTCAAGTAGGACAAAGTTAGAATATTCAATGAATTAAAAGAAGCTTAGTAAGGCTGGAGCTAAGCAAGGTGGGATGAAAGGTCAAAGGTGAGGTCAAAGAGGGAATCAGTGGCTAGATTACACAGAGCTATAGGCTATGATAAAACATTTCTACATTACTCAAAATGTGAACAGGAAGGTAGCAGAGGGTTTTGAACAGGGAAATGTCTTGATCTGACATTAAAAAACACTCTGACAGCTGAGTAGAAGACTAGAGAGGGGCAAGAAAGGAAAAAGCAAGCAGACCATCATTAACTGCAATAGTTGAGGCAGGAGACAATGGCAACTGGGGCTATAGCAGCAGATAGAGTGACACGTGATAGATTCAGGGTGAAGGCAGAGCCAATACGATTTGCAGACGGGCTGGACAAATGGAGCAAAAGCAAGGAACTGGATTCAGGGGGGCAGCGATTTTCAATCAGTGCGCCACAAGAATTTTTAAAACGTTCAATACCTACTTAGTCAGGGGCACTGATCTCTTTTCTCTCAGACTGTCAAATAAAAAAAAAAATGACAGCATCCAACACAACAATAACCTTCCAGTTTGAATGATTCAAAATTATACCTGGTTTTTGTTGTTGTTGTTGTTGTTGTTTTTTTTGGTCAGATTGGCAAAAAGTATGATATATTTTTGGTGTGTTGCAGAGTGTTAGTACTTAGTTTGTGTGTGCCATGAGATGAAAAAGGGTTAAAAATCGCTGATCTAGTGAGCAGTAGGTACACACTGATTTGGGGAAGACCGGAGAGCCAGAAGGGAAAACCAAGATCTGCCTTGGCCTTGTTTGCTTGAAGTGCGTGTTAGGCGCCCAAGGGGAAAGATGATGAGGTGGAGAGAGTTCAGGGGAGGAATGAGGCTGGGATTCTTCGGGAAACATCCGCCTGTAGAATGAGATGAGGTCATCTTGGGAGTGAGTATAGAAAGAGTCAAGTAAAGCTAAGGATGTTGGGACCTAACACATTCCAACAATGTGAGGTTCAGAAGAAGAGAAGCTTAAGGAAGAAATTTTGGTTTTCGTCTTCACCTTAGGAAAATGAAACAACACCATTTGTTGCTTCACTTTTTTCCTGCCAGCCCTGCTTTGCCAGTTATTTCATTCTAAGTAGAACTTCTAATTATGTACTTTGATTTTGTTGAGTCATTATGTACTTCTGGCTCTGAAATTGTGAAATCAGATTCAGTGAAATCCATTAAAGCCATTACGTCCTCCAGTGTACAGGAATACACTGGCGTAAGTGGATGGGACGATGGTCATACTCTGGCCAGCCTATTTTATTCCCAGAGGCTACTGAGTTGAAATCAAGGTAATTATGTTATAATTATGGACAACAATATAATTAAAACCTACTTAGGGGGATCATTTGAGGAAAAGACCTTACATGACATTTTTCAGTGAAATGAAGATTTCCCATGAGACGGCAAGTGTCTGCAGTAGCAGAGTGAAAATAAATATTAATGTTAATAGCTGGCACCAGTGGAAACATTCTCTCTTTAGGGAAATACCCCTAAGATAAGTTACATGGAGTGGAATATGAGACCATGAGAAGAAGGTTAGGAGGAAGCCAGGAAACAAAAAGAGAGAGTTAAAAAAGTACAAATGCAGGAAAAAAGAACCAAAGCCCGAGGAACACTGTGATGCTGCCCAAGAGATTTGGAAGCAGTAATGTCTAATGGTTATTCATTAAAATGTTAGTACTGCACTGATTTAAACTTTTTTGACTTTAAGCTCCAAGCCTTTGTGAAAGTGTGCTGTACACACAATAGTGCTTTTGTATGTTATGTCTGGATGTGTTTATGATTTTTTTAAAGGTGCAAAACAAGGCATAGTGCTGCGGTGAACTCCAGGACAGATGATAACAAATTCAAAACTTAGCATGGGGAGTCAAAATTCAGAGCCAGAAACGACCAGAAGGCATAATTTGCCTCCTAATCCCTTGTTTTTACAAACCAGATATATGTTTGTGAGGATTTAACTAGCTATATGTGGTGAATTGAAGGTTTGAACCTGAAAAAGCAAAATATGTCATAGCCGTTGTTTTGTGTGTTTGCTGCACTGTCTTCACCTAGCTTTGAGGCCCTGGCTGCAAGCAGGCCTGCCCCCCTTTCCGAGCCACCCGGTAAATCCGTACTCCCCAACCCTCTCCAACCGCTGTCCTTGCCTGGCGCTCTCACTCCAGGTTACTATGCACTCTTCTGAATCCCTCCATGGGCAGCTATGGCGCAGCTGGGAATGGCCCCTCTGCCCCAGGGCCTGTACAGTTATTCAAAGTAACCAATGCGCAGGGAGCCCTGGAAACCTAGCGAGTCCACCCCACTTGTCACACAGAAGCTGCCCCTGTAGGTCCAGTTTGCGCTTGTTCTTTCTGGTATAAGCCCTGTGCGGCCTTCTCTCTCTTCTGGGACAACAAAGAGTTCTGCGTTTTATCTGCCCCTGAGCCAACGTGTTGTGTCCCACCACCAAAACACTCTTTAAATTTTATAAAACACAAAGCAGCATCAGCTTGATATCTGGAAATTACTTCAAACACTTAAAAGTAAACCCTTAATTCCCTATTACATGGATGGCATGCCTTTCAACTGGCTGTGTAAGAATCATGGGAAGGGATTTGTTAGAAATGGGGATTGATGTGCCACCCTGGATAACTGAATCAGAATCTCCAGAGGGTATAAAGTAGGAAACTGTGTTTCTAAGTTTTTCAGGGGATTTCAATACACAGACTGACATCGGAGCTGGCCATATGGAAGATCCACAAAAGGCACCTTCAAAGATTGTGATTCTGGACTGATACCCTCGATCTACTTTTCAGTGCTATATTACATGGAGCAAATTAATTCTTTTTTTTTTTTTTTGAGATTCAGAGTTCTTTTCTATAAAATGAGAATAATAACTTGCTGGATTAGTGTGATGATTAAGTGAAAAATTGTCTAAAACTACCCAGTAAAATCACCAGAGCTTAAAAGGCAATAGTTATTTATCATTATTTTGACAGAACAAACACTAGAAAAAAATGACTATGTAACAAGGGTTAGAAATAGCAGACGTTCACAAAGCTTGAGGATAGGAGTTAGAAATCGTAAAGTCTTCGATACTTAAAGATCTATATGGCCCAGATTTGCATATTCAACAGGTTTTTCCCTACCAAAATGGCAGATAGCAATTCGGTAATTAAGCCTCCATGTTTAGTTCATGAATATGATGCCTCTGTGAGGTAAATATTTGTTTATTCATGAGTCAGTGTTCATCAAAGAGCCACTGCAGGATTTATTTCAGTTGCGTCCTCGGCAGTTTGGTTGCTTCCCTGCTTGCTGGTGTAACTTCTATGCCTGCGTAGGAGGCTTTGGTGTTTACCTAGATGGTGGTGATGCACCTACAACAACCCTGTCCTCTCACGTGCTTTCTTGAGTTTCTCTTCTTTGAAGTCTTTATCTTCGTCATTTAAAGAGCACATCACATTCTGGAAATGTGCCACAGCTTTTTTATTCACTCATCTTCAGATGGAGACTTGACTTGGTGTGGTGAACACACAATACAGTATACAGATGATGTATTATAGAATTGTACACCTGAATCCTATATAATTTTGGTAACCCATGTCACCTCAATAAATTCAAATTAAAAAAATTAATTAACATACACAAAAGCACATCACAGAATTAAGGAGTGCCAAATCTCAGAGATGAAGTAATTACTAAGAAAGTTTTAGATAAAGCTTCCACACTTGAAAGCCATTGGAGGAATTGGTAATGAAAACGTTTCCAAATGCAATCATCCCTGGGCATCTGTGGGGGATTGGCCCAGGATTCCCTGCATATACTAAAATCAGCAGGTGCTTGAGTCCCTTGTGTAGAGTGGCATAGAACAATGCAAGCCAGCAGCTCTCCGCATTGGGGTTCCCAAGCACGGATGAAAAATACTGTTTTGTATCTGTGGTTGGTTGGGTCTGCATTTGTGAAACCCAGGGATGTCGCAGGATTTTTTGAAGGAAATCCATGTGTCAGTGAACCCATGTAGTTCAAACCTTTGCTGTTCAAGGATCAACTGCATGCCCATATGGGGATGATATAGCATCTGTCTGGGCTGGTTTGCATGACACTAGGTTTTCTATACTCTCTCATTTGACTATAAGTGGTCCAAAGGAAGGATTCCATTTTCTATTAGATTTTTTTAAATGGTGACTCCTAACTTATCTTGATACTAACCACAGTTTCTTCTTAGCACTGAAAATGTTTCGGGGCTATCATGTTGTGCTTGAAGCCACCTGCAATGCTCTAAACCACAGTGACGGCCAGTATTCTCCCATGGCCCTTCCCTGTTGCAGAAAGAAAAGAGACGCAAATTTAAGATCTCTATTGAGGCTATTATTCTTATTTTCTTTACTACTCAGTGGCTGGATGATCACAAGCAAGTTGTTACTGTCTCTGAGTCCATTTATTCATTTATTGAATTAGAAATGTCAATACTTGTCACGTAGGAATGCTTTGAAGATTACATCAAATAGATTTGATGAATGTAAAAACTAATTTGTAAGCTTTCGAGCATAGTGGATATTTGTTACTTTTTAAAAAAGATTTATGTGGCCAGCATAAGACTTGGGGTATTTGTCTAGACTCACCTTCCTTACATCTTTCATCACTTCCATTCAGACACAAACTAACCCAGTGTTCTCATCTTCTGCCCCTATTCCCACACCACTCAGGCCCTTATTGGTCACTGTCATTTGCTCACTTTAAAGGGTAGAAATTATCCCAGGAAAAGTGGCAATTGTGCTCTCCAAATCCTGCTTCCTCCCAGGGAGCACAGCGAGGGGCTGGGTCCTTTGCGCACCTGGCAGTTGGAGGTTCGGTGAACTCGACAAGAGCTATTTTCAGTCACTGCCCTTGGATTCCTCCCAGGCCCCATAGGGGGCAGGCAGGGGGTAGTCCAATGTTGAAATAGACTTACCTTCTAATTTCAGACCCACCATGGGTGAAGAAATGTTATTTTAGTCAGGTTATTTAACGTGCTCAGTTTCAGCACTTTTCAAGTAAAAGATGCTCTCCTGGTCTCTCATTATTCTGTGACAAAATTTTCTCTCATGGACACAGACTCCTGTAAAATTATTAGAGACAGATGTAGTTTCATCTTGTAAACCCAGGTGCTGCAGTTTAAGGCTCAGGACTGTGCTTGAGCCTCAGCACCTAATCTAGGGATATAGAAAGCAATGAACTGTTTTCCTCACATTGACACTTTCCTGTGATCCTTTTACCGTGCTAGTAAAAATAGAAATGGACTATCCAGAAATTGTTTCTACCTTTTTTCCTCAAGCAAAAGAATTTATTTTGAAAGTCTCATCTTCTAAAGAAGCTTTGAGCTCACAAATTTTTTTTTCCCTTAGGACACACGTACACTGCTCAAACTTCAGTGAAAGGCTGGTATCACCCCATTTCTCTTCAGGCA
The DNA here is from genome assembly GCA_004026545.1 of Mormoops blainvillei. NCBI lineage: Eukaryota > Metazoa > Chordata > Mammalia > Chiroptera > Mormoopidae > Mormoops > Mormoops blainvillei. Next base: position 39,832 of record PVJD01008466.1, read on the forward strand.
AGCCATCACGTGCATTTGAGTTTATTACCAAGGTGATAAAAACGTAAAGGGAGGAAATAAAGTAGCATTATTATATCACCCTCAGTTAGAATGGCATATTTATTTCTAGTCAAAGAGAGAACTGAAAATATTCACTTTGAATATCTATTCAAATACCTACACTTATGGAGCCCACTTTTGGTGCCAGAGACATAAAAAGAAAGATTAAAACATGGCTCCTGTCCTGTCAGTTAACATTCAATGTAATTTCTGCTATTTATTATATTGTGTCCCTAGCATCTGGACTGATGTCCTTAAAGAAGAAGTAGCTTTTAAGAAATTAATTAGATTCATGTCTTTAATGCTATCGTGACAAAAAATCAGGAAGAGAAAAGAAAGACTGTAGGCAGCATATTTTTGTGATTTGCAAATGTCTGTCTGATTATAGAGACTATAACAAAGTAAGACTCAGTTTATAGACCAGGTTCATAAACAAAATTCAAACAATTTTGTTAACGCAGTATAGGTTTCTATTTTATGGACATTAATCCCCATTTGGTGTATAAATGTCACACATAGACAATGGATTAATATAATCCTGAAAAAATTATACAAAAACAATAAAGCAATAAGGTCAAGAGATATATGAGATGGAATATGCAAAAAGGAAAGTGCATTTATCAAGATGGGAATGAAGACTTGGTTTTCAAGATGTCCGCATCTCCTATTTCACTGTGAAGGATTTCTAAAGTGGACATGAATCAACCAGGCATTTAAACGATGAACTGGTAGTGGTAAAGGAGCACTTTGGGTAAAGTATGGTCCTTCTGTGTTATCATTTATTTTGGATTCTTCTCCATCCTTCTTGAGATGATGGTAAAGATATATAGTGTCATAAAATTCACAAAGGAAAAGAGAAAAGGAAACAGACGATAACGTTTTGTAAAATGGAAAATTCAGTAACAGAAAGCTGAAATGTGCAGATCGAACAACCTAGTAGAAGCAAGAAGATTCATTCTGCATAACCACAGTGGGGTCTCAAATTAAAGGCTTCAGAAGTTAGGGGTCAAGGATAGGTTTTAGAAAAGAGAGATTAAAGGATATGATGAACATATAATTTGTTAAACATATTAGGACACTCTTGAGAGTAAAAGAGTACATCATTAACTGTTAGCTATGATTAGTGACATACATTAGGATTGTCTTGGTCTGTAACACATCGATTCTATGTTGAGTACCTGCTTAAATTTTTTTTTACATTTGACATATACTCTTGTTTACAATTGAATTATACTCTTTCAAATAGATTTGTGTTTTTACATACAGTGTTTTTTGATACTAACCCTTGTCTGATGTGTTGTATATCTCCTATTTTATAACTTGTCTTCTAATTCTTAGGGTTTTTTTTAAGGAGTTGAAATTGTTAATTTTAATATTGTCAAATGTGTTCATTTTCCTCTTTCATATTAACACTTTTTGTGCCCTTTAAAAGAAATATTCCTCTCAATAAGATCATGAAGATATGTGCCTATATACTTTTCTAAAGCTATTAAGCTTAATTTTTACCTTTAAATTTTAATCTACCTAGAATTAATTAATTTTGTGAAAAGTGTGAGATAAAGGGTATATATGTAATATATATACATGTTTATATATTTAAATAATATTTATTCATAACCCAACATCATTTTTTGAAAAGCTTGTGTTTTCCATATTTTTCTCATGAGTCAATTGTCCATATATAAGCAGTGACTTTGTTTCTAGCCTTTTAAAATTAAATTAAACTTTATTTTAATTAATTTCCTTTTTCCCAGGTACTTCTGTCTACATGCAACATTAATATGATGAATTTATTAGTTTTTTTATTTTAAAAAATACCTTATTTATTTATTTTTAGGGAGGGAGAAAAAGAGGGAGAGAAACATCAGTGTGTGGTTACCTCTTGTGAGCTCTCTACTGGGAACCTGGCTCACAGCCGAGGCATGTGCCCTGACTGGGAATTGAACCGACAACCCTTTGGTTTGTAGGCTGACTTTCAATCCACTGAGCCACACCAGCCAGCACTGATGAACTTTGTTTTTGAATAGCTTTAAAGGATTATCTACTAAAGCAAGTCTTCATATTTAATTGTTCTTCAAGAGAGTCATGGATACAACTGACCCTTTGCATTCCAATATACTTTTTATAATTAGTCTGTCAAGTTTCATAAAAACTCCCATTGGAATTTTGAGAGAGCTGAGTCTTAAAATCAACTTTAAAAAAGCTTTCATTTTTACCATAAGGTGTTTTCCAATCTATCAATTTATAGATTTTCCAATTATGTAGATTTTCTATAATTTTTCTTAAAGTTTTATAATTTTTCTCAAATGAGATCTCACCTATTAGGATATTTTTAAATACTATTGAAAATGTTATATTTTCAAAATTTATTTTCTAAGTTTTTATTGCTGATATTTGTATATTAATTGATTTTTTTTCATTTTTGAATCCAACACTGTTACTTATAAATAATGACAAATTTAATTTCCAATTTTTTATTTTTCATTGTTTTTTGATTCATTGTTTCCTTTGCCTGGTACCTCCAGTACAATGTTGCATAGGAAATGGTGGACATTCGTGTCTTGGTCTCTGTCTTACAGGGAAGGCCTCCCCTCCAGTGTTTCAACAAATGTAATGGTTGCTGTAAATCACAGCGTAGATATCCTCTATCAGGTAAAGAATATTTCCTTTTTTTCCCTTAGTTTCTAAGAGTGGTTAACTTGAAGATTAACTTTATCAAAGATTTTTTCAGCATCTATCAAGACAACCCTATGATTTTTTCTCCCCTTTAACATGTTTTTGTGGCAAAATACATTATATTATTTTCTAATATTGCTCTCATATTTTTTAATGTTCAAGTAATGCTCAGTTGGGATAAACCAAACTTGTTCATGAGATATTATCCATTCTACAATAGAGCTGAATTCTTGGCTTAAGAGTTTTACAATTGTGTTCAAAAGTGAAGTTTAGCCTCTAATTTTCTTTTTCTTTTTCTTTCTTTCACTTTTTTTTTCTTTTATAATGTCAAGGTTCTGCTAGCCTCATAAAATGAAATGGAATGCATTATTTACTTTGTTTCTTCTCTGGAAGGGTTTCTGTAGGATTGGAATTATTTTTTCTGTGAATGTCAGAACTTGTCACTGAAGTCTTCCTTGTGGGGAGACATTAAACTACTGGCTTTTTTTTTTTCTTTAAAGCTAGTAGAACTATACAGAATTATTATTTCTGATTTTTCTAGAAATTTGAAAAATTATACATATAGTTAATAACTTTTTATCTGTTTACTACTCACCCCATCCTGATATTGGCTATTTGTGCCTTCTTATTTCCTTGACCTACCCTCACTGCAGTTTGCCAATTTTTAGTCTTTTCACAGAACCAACTTTTAGCTTGGTTGACCTCTATATTCATTACATTATTTTTCACTTATTTCATTACTGTTTTTATTAACAGCCTTACCATTTCTATGATCTTTTGGGGCTTTTCTAGTGTCATTTTACTAACATCTTTTAATCAGTGCTTAGTTTTTAAAATGTCAGTCTTTCATAGTTTTAAAAAATATGCATTACAGCTAGGATGTTTCCTCTACATATAACTTTAACCTGCTTTAGTAATTTTCTTATGCTGCATATTTTCATTGTTATTGACTATGTGACATTCTACCTTCTAATTTCCATTATAATTTCTTCTGTGTCTAATGTGTTATTTAGGAGTGTATTTTAAAATTTTCAACTTAATTTTTAATGCCTTAAAAATGCATTTAGTGTAATTCCATTGTGGTAAAAAAATGTATTCTTCATGATGTATTTAGTTACTTATTTTTTAAAAGATTTTATTTATTTATATTTTTAGAGACAGGAAGGGAGGGAGAAGAGAGAGAAACATCAACGTGTGGTTGCCGCTCATGCGCTCCCTACTGGGGACTTGACCCTCAACCCAGGCATGTGCCCTAGACTGGGAATCAAATCCATGACCCTTTGGTCTCACAGGCCAGTGTCAATCCATTGAGCCACGCCAGCCAAGGCTGCATGATTTAAATAATTATAAAAATGTTGAAATGCCACTATATGTTATTTATCTATTTATTTTAATTTTTAAAGTATGTTTATTAATTTGAGGGGGTAGGGGAGGAGAGAGAGAGAGAGAGGGAGAGAGAGAGAGAGAACACAGGTTGGTTGTCTCCCATACCCTCCCCAACCAGAGACTGAACCCACAACCTAAATGTATGCCCTGACCAGCACCTTCAGCCTTTTCGTGGGTGGGACGATGCTCCAGCCGAGCCACACCAGCAGGGATCATTATATTTTAATAGCCACTCTTTTTAAATTAAATTTATTGGGGTGACATTGGTTAATAAAATTATGTAGGTTTCAAATGTACGTTTCTATAATACATCACCTGTATGTTACATTGTGTAATCACCACCCAAAGTCAAATCTCCTTCGGTCACCACATATTTAACCCCTTTTACCTTTAACTACCTCTCCCCATTACTACTTTTTTAGATACAATTAATGTTTGCTTACTTTTCCCACACTTTAAAACACTTCTGTTGCTCTTAATTGCTGCTTGCAATTTGGGAAATTTTTATTTGGAATCATTTCTTTTCTATTGATAGTGTATCCTTTAGAATTTTTATTAGTAAGGACTGCTGGTCAGCACTCTGACATTTTTCACCTGAAAAATCTTAATTTTGCCATATTCTTGAACGAATCTTTAGTTGGGTGTAGAATTCTAGACTGAGTGTTATTTTATTTTGTACCTATTGAAGATATAATTTATTTGACTCTGGTTTCTGTTGTGCTTGTAAGAGATGGGATTTGGTGCTGTTTTGAGGGTAATGTGTCATTTTCTCGATATTTAATATTTTCTCTCTCTCTCGGTTTTCTGAAGTTTCATTGTAACATTTCTACCTGTGGTTGCTCTCCATGTCTTCGCTCATTCTTCTCCCATCTGCCTATTCTTTTGTTCATTTTTCATCATTCTACTTTTCTATCTGCCAGTTCATAAATTTCTTTCTTTTGTTTCCAAACTGCTGTTAAATATTTCTATAATCATCTTTATTTTGATCGTTGCATATTTATTTCTAGAACATCTGCTTGATAGTCCTTTAAATCTGCAGTGTCATATTTTACAATTTTTTGTTCCCTGCATAAATTTTCAAGTCAACAGTATTCACCACACTTAGTGATTTAAATGCTAACATTTATATCATTAAATGTGCTAAAGATAGTTTTAAAATATATGTTTATAACTCCAGCATATGACATCATATGGGTCTGATTTTTTTGCTGTCTATTTTTACTGGTACATAAGAAATCTATGGTATATTGACAAGTAATGGGATTCCTGGACCTGAGGTTTTACCAGTGTTCTAGGTGAATTAGGAGAACTGGACTATGCTTAAAACCTCAATCAGTTAACACAATAAAAAGTATTTATTATTCATGCAGTATTTTGTTGTTTAAAATTAATTTTTAAGGTAGCTACCCTCTAGCAAAATCAGGAACCTATGAGTATGCTACTTTACCTGGCAAAAGTGACTTTTCAGAGGTGTTTAATTAAGGATATTGGTATGGGAAGAGCATCCTGGATTATTTGATTATACCCAGTATAATCATATCAGCTTCTTAATAAGTGAAAGAGGGAGGCAGGGGTGTCAGAATCAGAAAGAGATTTGATTTTGCATTTTAGATTCCACATAGAAGTGAAATCATATGGTATTTGGTTTTCCGTGTCTGACTTCTTTCACTCAGCATAATACTCTGTAGGTCCATCCATGCTGTTACAAATGGTAATATTTCATCCTTTTTAGTGGCTAAGTAATATTCCATTGTATATATGCACCAGCTTCTTTATCCTGTCATATATCAATGAACACTTAGGTTGCTTTCATATCTTGTCTATTGTAAGTAAGTAGTGCTGCAATGAATGTAGTTGATAATATTATAATGACTATACATGGTGCTAGATGGGTACTAGACTTACTTGGGTGATCACTTTGTGGGGTATATAAATGTCTAATCACTGTGGGTCATAGGGAATCCAGATAGCCTTTAGAAACTGTAAAAGACAAAGAAATAGATTGTCCCCTAGAATCCCAGAAAGAATATAGTCCTGTGGACAACCTTGATTTTAGCCTTGGAAAACCATTTTGGACTTCTGACCTTGAAAACTGTGAAATAATGAATTTGTATTGTTTTATGCCATAAATTTGTAGTGATGTGTTATAGCAGCAATAGGAGACTCATACAGTATTAGTGGGCCAACACACTATTAAAGGGTGTCTCTAGTAAATATAAGAGAGTTGGATTCTGTTAATCTAATTATTTTTGCCTTCTGATTTGATTTAGTGAATTTATATTTAATATTTATTATTAATATAGTTGAGTTTAAATAAGTCGCTTTACTGTTTATGCTCTAATAATCTATTTTTTATCCCCCTATTTCTCTTTGCCTGCCTTCTTTTTATTAATCAGGCATGATCTCTTATTTTATTTCCTCTACTAGCTTTTTTGTTTTATACATTGTACTATTCTTTTAGTGGTTATCCTAGATGTTGCAATATGCACCTACAGTTTACTACAGTGAACCTTAAATTAGTGCCTTTACCACTTTTTGCACATTCAAGGACCCTAAAGAATTTGACTCTATGTACCCATGCTTCACCTTTTGTGCAAATTTTGGGCACCTATTTTCTTTCTACATACCTTATAAACATCACAGGGTACTGTTATTATTATTATTGGTGTTTTAAACAGCAGTATTTATATTTACCTGTATTTTGCCCTTTCTAGCACTCTCCATTCTTTCTTAGTTCTCTGCTGTTATGTGGAATCACTTTCTTTCAGTTTAAGGGCACATTATTTCAGTGTTTCTAATAGTGCATATGTGCCAGCAAAAAATTCTCTAGCTTTTTGTTAGTCTGAAAATTCCTCTATTTTTCCTCGGGAATGCAAAGCAAAAATAGTAAATAACTTATGAACTTCAAAAAACAAAAGAAAAAGGTAAAGAATTAGATGGAATCATTTTTTAATACATGGCTCACCTGTGAACATTATCTGTATAGTTACAATAATATTAAAACTGAATGTTTAATTTTTAGACATTCGTATATTTGGTGAATGCTTCCAGGGGAAGTGTATTGGGCCAAAATATGTATTTTCTGTGGTAGAGGGGGGCATAATAGTATAGCCAAATCTTGTACTCCATTCCAGATAGTCTACAAATAACGATTTTTAAAACTAGAAAATTAAAGCGGTATGTAAGTATGAATTTGAAAGCCATAAGGTATTAGGAAAGAAGAGCTAAGGCATCTGAATATTGTTGTCTCTGTACAGAGGGATTTGGGTAGAAGTTGGGAGGGGAAATTTTTTTTAAAATAAAAAAATTGTATTATTTTTTAATGGGGGAAAGAAGAGGAAGGGTCATCAAGGAACGTGTATGAAGGACCCATGGACAAAGCCAAAGGGGGTGGGATTGAGGGTGGAAGTTGGGGGTGTGGAGTTGGGGAGAGAGTGGTGGTGGGGAAATGGATACAACTGTCCTTGAACAACAATAAAAATACATTTTTAAAGAAATTTCTATTTTTAAATATAAGCCTGTTTGAAAATCTGAAGTTTAAAATTCCATTCATGTGTGATTTCATAAAAATAAAATTAAACTGAGAAGTAAAAGTTAAATTCTCTTCTGAAGTCTCATTTTTGGATAAGATGGAAAACTTCCTACTTCCTTGAGAAGAGGTGTATCGAACAGATTTAGAGCATGACAGAAATCTGCCAGAGTGAAACAGGCCGTGACATCAGAAAAGGGAGATATGCAAGTACCAGTTCAGGCCTTCTGGTAACAAGCATCTTAGAAGATGAGGTCTTATTCCCAGTATGTGTTTTAATGGGGAGTTATTACCTGTCCCTAGACAGGGCTGACATGGTGAAAGGGGCAAGTGTGCAATCACTGTTTGAGAATGTGCCGCTAAACTGGGGGCATAATTTGAAGATAGGAAGACTGAGGGGCCACTCCCTATTATGAACGAAATGATGGAAAATATAATATATATTTTATCCTTATAATAAGTATAAGGATAAAGCATGAGAAACTGCCCTAATGAACAAAAGAAACTGGTTTGGATTTCATGAGAAGAAATAGTCATGGATTGGTATGAGGCACTCAAGCAGAAGGTAAACTTTTCGTAGTGTGATTGCCAGGTATGTTGAAGGAATAGGTCTTGTGGAGGAGGAAAGGAAACCCAGGCTGTCATTTTCAGGCTTTGGCATTGGCTCTGCCCGATTCAACATGCAGACAAGGTCAAAGTGAAAGCCAGCCCTGCACAGCAGCACCCTACCAGGCACAAGTCATAGCCCAGTCACAACTGACCAAGCTTTTAGATCTGTGGTTAATTCTCAGATCCATAAGCCCTGTCGGAAAAAAGTGAAATGACATCACGTGTGAAAATTTTTGAGGGAGAGTAAAAGGCATTGCATGTACTGAAGTACAAGTGCAGAAGACAGATATTTTGTCAGGTCTTTGACTAGATGTACACTTTAGACTTTATTGGAGCAATTAAAAGATCCATTGTTGTGTGGACTTTCTCATAGGCAGAAATAGTGATAAATGATTGAAGGATTTTGAGGGTTTTAAACAGCCCATATATTTATAACAAGTGTATCATACTAATGTAAGATGTTAAAAGGGGAATCTGGGTGTGGGTGTATGGAAATTCTCTATACTACCATCTCAGCTTTTCAGAAAATCTAAAAATGTTCTAAAAATGGAGTCTATTTCTTTAAAAAGCACATGTATGCTATTCAAAAGAACAATTTAATTATGACATGTAAAATACCTAATAGAATGTCCTGCACATAAAATAAGCTCAATAAATGTTATTTGCTTTTCTTTTGTCTTTAAGGTCTCAGGAAATTGATCTGCCATCTCTCCATTAATCTCTCTTCATTATTAAGCCTTCCTTCTTATTCTTTTCTATTTTTTACCACTTCATTCACATTAATTCAGCGCAGCACACATCTCATTTCATTTCCTCATTTTGAACAACTTTCAGACAGTGATTTCTGTAACGGGGAAGTTAGATCACTTTTCAAGTCTCACTTTTATATTTGTTGGAGTCTTTAAATAAAACACCCTGAAATGGCCATTTTTTATCAAGGTCCTTGAACATTTACCCTCACATTTTACAAAACTACTGAAAACAATGAATTATTAAAAATACTCTGAAAATCCTATACAACCCTGATCCTTTCTCCCCTGAATGTTTGCTAAAAGCCTTTAAAATAATAGAGATGCATACATCTCTATTATTTAGTTGATTAAAAATGCTAAGAACATGGCTTGATTTATGCCACTTTGAACTAATTGGAAATGAAATATAATAGCATAAGAAATGCAGTAAATGCGCAATTCACAGGAGCAGATAGAAAAGAGAAGGACTAAGGAAAGTAGATGTGTTACAGATTTTGGATAAATCATGACCACTGATAATCTCTCCTCATCTATAAATCTTCTTATGTATCTTCTCTTGGTTCTGTTTCTCTGGAGAACTCTCGTGTACCTGGTTGTTAAGCGGTGACTGGTGTCTGACATAGGTTCACAGGCTAGGGATATAAAATATGAGTGTTTCTCTAGATTTCTGTTACTTCTTTCATTATCTCATGGGTGATCGTATAGCTGTACACTCTTCTAACATTTACAATTTTGTTTCAGAAACAGCTAATCTTTCCTCTTTGTCATATATATGATAAGTATATGTCAAATACATATCATCTTCCAGAGTGTTGAAAAGAGGTCATAGGGAGGTATGCCGACAATTCCCTCCTAAATAATAATGATAATAATTTTATGCTTTTTAAATCTGTCATATATGTTATTTTTTCTCCTAATACTCCAGCGAAATAGGTATAATTATTTCCCTTGAGATCAGAAAGATTATGCAACCTGTTCCAAGTGACTTGGGTAGATAGAAAGACAGATTGTATGATAGGAGAGAATAAAAAAAATATTTTTATACATATTTTTAATCTATTTTATGTATATATAATAACCATAATATTTTTCAATTTAGGAGACCTGAGTCTCTATTCTTGTCTTTATAATTTAGTGTTTGTTCTTAAACAAGTGGCTTTATTACTTGGATCCTCAGTTTACTTACTCCAGAGGGAAAAAGTCCTGCATAACCTCATATTGTTGTTAAGAGGATCAAATGAGAAAACAACTTTCTGTAAAATGACTTGTAAATTCTAAAATTCTGCACGCAGCGAAGTAGACAGGCTGCCCAGTTTGTAGTTTAATGTGTTTTAATGGTTAGTTTAGAAATGAAAGTTTCTCAAAGTCAGTAAAATCCCACATCATTTCTCATGATCCATTCAAGTATTTGGTCGGAACTGTATCAAAATGTCGAAATAGGAATAACAGTGGAAGCACTGTGTTATTTTGATTTACCAGAACTGCGCAATAGAGACAAAGTAAGCAGCACCATTAAAAATGATCGGTGACTTTGGGACCCTCCTGTCCCATAAGGAGCGCTTTTGAATATGAGTCATGATTTCTCAACAAAGGAGGAAGAAAGAAGCCAGACCTAGCATTTAGTATTTTAAACCTGTCAGGTAGCCTGCAAATGTCTTGCCTTGTTTCATCTTTGCAGTAACCTCTTGAAGTGACAGGTTATCCCCATTTTCTCATAAAGGATTGAAGCCCAATGATGTTAGAGGACTCCGTAGTTTATAAAGCAAGCAACCAGGATTTAAACTCTGGTTTGTGTCCCAATCATAACTCAAAAAAAAAAAAAAAAAAGGAATTAAAAAAGCCAAAAATTTTACAAGATATCTTGATATTATTCAATATATTCTTTTGTTTGCAGAATAGTTTCCTTATTAGTACCCAGAGTTATGTTAGCCTTTGTCAAATAAACATGCTTGCTACATTTTAAGGGCAATGAACTGCTGAGTGACATAAGGAATGGAAATTTTGTACAGTTGGTAAGATAACCTCATGATGATTCTGTAGCATCGTCTCTATGATTCCAAAAATAGAGCTCATTGGAGCAACACAGCCTTTGGCTAACGCAGCAGAGAGTGAAAGTGATTCCAGCCCAAGACGTCCAGCTGTGTTTTCCACTTGTTAGAGCTGCTTACGGATCTCCACGTTCCCCTAACAAGAACCACCATTGTCCCCTTTAGCACAGATACTGCCTTTGATTTAAAGTGCCTATAGGCTGCTAAGGCCAAGGGAAAGCACTTCCCTCTCTGAAAAAACAAAATCTCTCCTGGAGAGAAATACCCAATAAAAGTGTCATTTCCAACATCTGCAACTCAGTAGTATGATCTCTGTTGATTGCATTTTCTGTCTGAAAGAGTTTGATATAATGCAGGCAATGGATTTGTTTATCTGTTTTCTCCAAAAATGCTTATCTTTGAGTTTGGGTTCTCAAGAAATAATTGAACAGGCAAGTAAGTGCACCAGACTTCAGTGGTGTCAGATTGATTTGCAGAGGAAATAAACTGAAGTCTTTAACTGTGGAGACAGCACAGCTCAAGAGGCTGGTGAGGGGAGCGGTGTCTGCCCCTCCTTCTCTCCCTTTTGTGCTTTCTCTTTGAACATGGGCTCAAGTGCTGATTGGAAATAGCAAAAGATATTAATATTTCATACTCAGATACCTCATTGGTGTTTTATAGCTAAAAATAGCAATGAATTATACTGGGTTTCAAGGAAGTAAACATTTGTCCAGTAGAAGGGAGATTTGGTTTGAGTTCTAGTCATTGAGTGGGTTGTGTTTTCCTAAACATCTGTAAAGGGCACTTCCAGTCTCAATTTATTACCCACAAACCAGATTAAAGACTTCCACAAAATTTCCAACCTCAGCAATTCCAGTCTTTGGTAAATGACATGAGATTGGGTAATGGGACTTCTATACAAGAGACTATTTTTAAGTTTTCAAATGCTTCAGAAGATGATCTGATCTATCTCTGGGGAATGAAGACATGATACAGACTGTCAGCTCTTGGTGCCACTCTCATTACACAGTCTCACCAGATGGGATTTCAAAAGGAACTTTCCGAAGTATCATTATAAGGACATTTATGTCTGACCACATGGATCAAGATGTCAGATTCTCATGGCCTTTGCATTAAGTCAAACAAAAGTAGATCCTTCTCTGAGTTTTTGAAATATTCGGCTGCTTTTCCACTAAAAACAGTGACTTTGGGACTGGAGAGTGATTGACATAAACATATATTATTGCTGCCCAAAATGGACAGGCAAAGTGGAAATCTAATTTGAAAGTATTTTGTGGTTCATTAAATAAAAACATTATATTAGTGACATTAAGGCTTAAGCAATTTACCTATTGATCTATTTATATAACAAATACCTTCTGATTATCTTTTCTGTGCCCTACTCTGTGCCAGGCTCCAGGCAAGCACAAGCGATGAGTGCCAATCCTGTTATTAAGAAACTTGTAATCCAAAGGTATTTACCCAGAAAACTGGAAGAACCATTACACAACAGGAGGCAGATGTTTCTCCTACGTCACAATCAAAACCTATACTTAAACGATGCCATCCATACACCTGGGAAAACCAGTCAGTCACATTGAGAGGACTTCTTTTGTGATCTCACGGCAAAATGGCCTCATCTAAACTATGACTAAGCAAAGAAAAAAATCAAAGCATAATCATATGGGGACATTTTAGCAGAAACACAAGAAATGTCGAATTAGAGAACAAATTGAGTTGGAAATTTCAGGTGGCAGATAAAGCAGCAAAAGTGTCATGGTGAACCTGATGAGGCAACCAGGCTTGATGGGGTTGACTTGTGTTTATACCATTAAATTGGGATGATAGCCTGAAGTTTCTACAATTTGTAGAACAGTTTGAGTTTTGAAGGAAAAAAAGACTTGGTGAATATGGAATAAGGTCTATGTTCAAAGCCTATATATGGCCCTCACTCAAAAAATTATAATTTAAGCAAAACTAGTAAGTAAATTCTGGCATTGACTGAAAATTATCACTATTACAGGTGTATCAGGAGTATTTAACTATTCCCCCTAGCAATCTATGTTAGTTATTGCATATAAACACAGTTCTTTTAGCTATGTTAATGGAAGATGCTAATAATCAGTCTGAGAGTCTTTGAATCTTTCTCAGAGTCCTGGCGGCGTTGACCTGAGATCATACTGAGGTGACATTTAAATTTCAATCTGAAGGAAGTTTGTTAGCAGAGAAATGAGAGTGGCAGGAATATATTCCAGGCATTTCAAATAATTCTACTGTTATTTTTGTAGTTTTCAACATGAAAGGATATTCTAATATGAGGGGCTTGGGAGGCCCACTTTATTTAAATTGAAGTTTCTCTTAGAGTATAGAATTTCTTAATACTCATTTCTCTACTGACATTTTGCTAATATGATTTATAAAAAGGAAAGAGCTAAAATTTGTAAATATGTAGTAACAATTAAATGTTAGTTGTGATACCTTCCCAAATAATTACTTCATTAAAAATTTATTTTAGGAAATATATGTCTTCATGACAGTTCTCAGGATTCCTTATACAACTGAGGTTGGTAATATTTTCTATGTCCAATGGAGTTTTTAAATTTTATAATTTATATGATGTGTAACCTTGTTGTACTCAATTTTGCTGAAAGAAATTTTAGAGCTATATCTTTTATTTAAAAATATTACATTTAAAGATAGGTTGCTAGAACTGGAAAGAACTCAAGAAGCCACTTGATTTATTTTGTACGTACTCCTTCCTGGTTTTCTTTTCAAAATTACATTAAAGCCCTGAATTTGTTTTTAGTCATTGCATTTATATTGACCACTTTAATGAACACTGAAAAATAATTTAATAGGATGAAAATTTTATAGTATTATTTTAACTAACCATGGCAAGCAGTTGTTATAACCTAGTCTATAAACTTGATTAAACAAACACAAACAGACCACAGATAAGCAACAACAAAAAAGAGTAGTGAGTTTGAATAAATTTCTAAGGGATTCTGAAAGTAACTTTGGAAGTAACTTTACCAAGATTCTAATTTTAGCTCAACCTTTTATCTATAAATATGACATGTGGCAACTGATTTACTTTCCGTAAAACTAAGATAGTGGCACCCATGCCAATGTCTTGTAAGGATTTGGTAATTATCAAAATGCCTAGCACAAAGGTCACAGTAGGAGGTCACAGTAGGAGGTCACATGATTGCTTTGACTGGTGTGGCTCCATGGGTTGGGCCTTTTTCTGAGAAGTGGAAAGGTCACTGGCTGATCCCCTGTCAGGTTTGGTACCCCGACCCGGAGCTTACGAGAGGCAACCAGTCGATGTTTCGCTCTCACATAGTTGGTTCTCTCCCTTTCTCCCTTCATGCCTATCTCTCTAAAAATAAATAAATAAAATCTTTAAAAAATAAATCTCACATTATTAAACCATTAGAACAAGTTTAAATTACTCCACCTCAACCACATGAAGCAAGTGATCACCTTAATAAGAGCCTCACACAGAACCCTCCCGGACCCTACCCTGCAATCATTTTTCGTACAGCTCAGCTTACCCACTCGACACCGCATGAAGAAATCCCTCAGGGGTTAAGGAAATTTCCCTTCAGCGTATCTATTTTTTCCAAGCCATCTTTGCATCTTTCTAACCTCCTGGGCAAAATTGGCTTTCCAGTTTTTTTTTAATAACCAAAAGAGCTGCTCCTTCTAATCCTCCCGACTCGCGGTTCAAAGTGCAGGCGTGCTCTCTGCTGTCTACGGCATGTCCATCTCCTTGGTCTCCGCCGTTTCTTAACAACATCCCCATGTGTGAAACTGACATTATGTGCTTATCCGACCCTCTTCTTTTATTTTATACTTTGAAATTCAGGAACCTTTCCTATATTCTTTAGCATTTCTCTTTTAATGTTTCCATTTACTGTCATTCTGTTCTATGATTTTAATAGCCATGTGATAATTATTATATATTTGCCTTACAAATAACCAAACGTCCTTGGACTTCTTTTTGTTTGTTTCTGAACATTACTAAAAATAGTTTTCAAAACCGCACCATGGCAGAGACTGGCTCACCATTCAACAACCCTTCCTTTTGCTTGGTGGGCGCTCAGATAGACGGTATTGCTCAGACTCTCTTACAATGACGTGTGGCCATGTGGCTGAGTTTTAGCCAATGCCTACAGAGTGAAAGTTGTATCTGCCATGCACAGGCCTGGATCATAAAAACCTATATGTTACTCTGCATGCTTTTACCCATCCACTTATTGAATTCTCACGAATGCATTCAAATTAGAAGCCAAGATGGTGGAACTGTAACATAACATAGAAGGTTCCTGGAACTCTGAATCACTACTGGGAGGAGAGGCGCATGCTACTCTGGGGTCTGGATTTTATGTGAGTGAGTGAGAAACTTCAATTACACTGGAGCTGCTGCACATTTTGGAGACGTTAATTATAGTAGCTGGTATCAGCTTAGCTAACACACATCCTAAGTATTCGCATAATGAATCCATATTATTCAAAATTAAGTAAGAATGGGCTGATATTTAGGGGCCATTTTATTCATTTTTAATTGGCTCCTGTTTTATGGACATTTGGAGCTTAGCTTTGGATATTGGTAATTAATTCCTTAGGAAAATAAGGTTAATAAAGAAATCCAAGGGGAAGCATAGTATGTACAGCAAATGGAGAATTAAACTGATGTGTGTTTAAAGAATCACAAATTGTATAGTGGAGGAAACTGGCAGCAGATAAGGTGGCAATGTTAGTGTGTGGGAAGATCATAAAGAGTCTTTTATATCAGTACCAACCCCCCACAAAATAGTAGTGTCGTAATCGAAGTCAAGGAAAAAAGCTCAGTTTGTCCCCAGTACTTTCTGCCTCTATGCCCACATTGCTCGCCTTGTACCATCAGTTTATGTGTCTGTTAAAGAGACTGTCTGAGGCTTAGATCTTAGATATCAGTGGTTCTGAACTGACCACAGAATAAATTCAAAATCTTCATTTAACCTGCATTGGCTCCTGTTCATGCTGCTGTACAGATAATACCTAGAGCTGGGTTTCTCAGTTTCCTTGGATTATTGGCCTTTAGGCTAGATAATTTTTGTTGCAGGGGGTCGTGCTATACACTGTAGGGTGTTTAGCAGCATCTCTGGCCTCTATCCACTAGGTGACAGTAGCACTCTCCCCACTGCCCCACTTGTGATAACAAATTGTCTCCAGACATTGTCAAATGTCCCCTGGGAGACAAAATTACCCTCATTTGAGAAAACCTCTCCTAGATGCCTCATCAACATATCTGGTGGGGGACAGGGGTGGTTATATTCTTTGCATTTATCTTTTTGTAAAGTACATTTTTCGTAGGTTTTTTTTTTTTTTTTTTTTTTTTGGCTTGGAAGCTTGTTGTCTTCTCTCTAGCTTAACCTCTTCATCTTGGTTGAATCTCCTGCAGTTTTCTGAGATAGAATGCGTGGGTAGTAAAATTATTAAAAATGTACATGTCTTAACATGAGCTATTCTCCTTTATCTAACACCTCAGGGGGTTCTCAGTTGGGAATGAGTTTCCCTGGGAATTTGGAAGGCATCTCTTCATGACCTGCTCCAGCAATTCCATAGACAAGTCTGGTGCCATTCATAATCCTGAATGTGAGCTCTTGTTACTTTTCTTGAGAAAGCTCTAGAATTTCCTTTTTTTGTCCCAATGTGTTCTGAAATGTTGCAGCGATCTGCCCTGTGTAGTGGGTCTTATGCAACTGTTGTGCTTAGCACTTGATGATCCCTCTCACTGTAGAAATTCATATACTTAAGCTTGGAAAAGATTGTAAATGTTTTCTGTTGTATTTCTCCCCTCCATCTTCTCTCAGATTTCTTTCTAGAATTCTAAATGTTCAGTGTTGTAAGTACTGGGATAATATTCCAGCCTCTTCTCTTCCTTTATTCCTGTCTCCTGCAGGGTTTGTTTTTGTTTGTTTTTGTTTTTTTACTTTGCCTTTAACCCTTCTGTTGAACTTTCCTCTTTTACTGTCATAATTTTACATTCCAAGATTTTTCTGTGCATGGCATTTTTTAAAAATTACCTGATGTTCTCATTTTATAAGTACAATAACTAATCTCCCTGAAGTGCTCGAGTGCCTATAAAAAAAAAATCTGCTTCTTTGCCGAGATTCTTTTTTCCTTTTGTTTACTTTATTCTTTGTGTTAGAGGCTTTCTTCAAATGCCTTTTTATACATGACTTTCAGTTCAGATTTAGGAAATAGATGTTAAAATTGATTTCAAGGTATGTAGTATGTATAGGGGTCTTATCCACTGGTGGGATTGACTGGTGTGGTGCGTGATTTGGTTTCATTGGGAGGTCCACACTTGCCAGTGTCTGCTGTTCTCCTGTTCTTGTACACTTCTTCAGAGAACATTTATCCATCCTCGTGCCTGGGATGTATCAGCCTATCTATATGCATTCTTAGAGCCAATAGGGAAAAGACAGCTTTGGTGTTAATGAATGAATAATCTTATTTTTCCTGAGGTGCCATTGCCCTAGCAACGTGCCATGTCCTCGAGTCCAGACATTAGACAGGGGTGACCTGACTGCAAATGTTTGGGAAGGTGATCTGAGGAATCTGATGACTTCTTCCTGGGTTAACCAGTCCTCCTGGCTTCCACCCCACCTATTACCCCCAGTTGCAGAGGTACCTGGCTGATGCCTTCATTTGCTGTGTCCTACTGAAGTTCTGTGACAAAACCCCCTGCTTCTGTTGTTTTCCTTACACACAGTTTAGTTTTCAGCTTTGATATACTAAACTCTGTATACCATGTTTGGTAAATTGGATAATGGCCCCTGAAGACATCCAAAGCCTAATCCATGGAACCTGGGAATGTAACTTTACATGGTAAAAAGGGGCATTGCAGAAGTGATTAGGGTAAATGTCTTGAAAAAGAGAGACTATTCTGGATTACACAGGTGATCCTTAAATATAGTCACAGGTATTACTATAAGTAGGGAGACTGAAGGACACTTGACCACCAAAGAGAAAGCAGGTAATTAATAAGGGAAACAGAGATTTGAAGACACTTTGCTGTTGGCTTTGAAGATGGGGGCCGGGGGATCGTGGGCCAAGGAATGCAATGAATGCAGCTATAGCACCTGGAAAAGAACAGGGAAAAACCTTCTACCATAGAACCTCCTTGGGGAGCATGTCATGCCAGCAGCTTAGTTTAGACTGGAGATCATTTTGGATTTCTTACCTTCAAAAACTGTAAGAGAATGGGTGTATGTTGCATTAAGTCACCCAATTTGTTTTAACTGTGTAAATCACTGACATGAAACAAACACGCCGGCCAGCCATCTGCTCCCTAGTTTCCAAAACTGTCGCAGTCACTTCCTTCTCACGTTGTTTTTATCCTTGGGCCCTCATCTTGTATCCTTTCAGTCTTTTGTGTTATTTTTTTCCGTGGGAGTTTGGGTAAGAAAAATACTTAACACCACTATAATCCTCTGTGATTTTGTCTTAATTTTCTTTAGAGGTATATAAATAATTAATGCCTTGCTCATGTAATTCATTGAAAATGATCATTGGATAATAAGTACTGTTTTATTTGTGTTTTGTGGGTTTCTGAGTTTGCAATGTAATTTGGCTGTCCACATACCAGGCTTGTTAGCATTGAGTATTTTAATGGGGGAGGTAGACATGATTAAGTAAAAAATATGTATAACCCTATAAGAAGTAAGACAGGAATGCTACTGTTTTCAATA
Organism: Mormoops blainvillei; assembly: GCA_004026545.1. Classification (NCBI taxonomy): domain Eukaryota; kingdom Metazoa; phylum Chordata; class Mammalia; order Chiroptera; family Mormoopidae; genus Mormoops; species Mormoops blainvillei. The sequence goes on from PVJD01008466.1 coordinate 58,595, forward strand.
ACATTCAATTTGTTTTTGAGTAATGTATTTAAGCAAGACATGTTAAATAACTGGTATAAATATTTTAAAAGATCTATATTTGCCAACGATATGACTACATACCTAGAATACTTAAGATTTCACTTTTGTAATTAATAATAATTATAATAATAAATACAAGTACAAACAAAAAGATCTCTGCAAAATCACAGGCATATAGACTACCAATTTTAAGTGATCAGATATACAGGATAGGAAATAAGTATGCCCAGTGATTTGATGGAATAAAAGAGGATATTCAAAATAATTTTTTAAAAAGTCATTCAAAGAGAACAAGCTGATCTGAAAAGAAAATTAATGACATCTACTAGTAAGGAAAAGAGGACTGAAATTACAGACTCAATAGAGATGGTAATTCTTGCTTAGGCATAACTGAAGAAGCAATTAGTAAAATGCCATGTGAAGAGGTTGCACAGAAATATCACAGAGACAAATAAGATTGAAAATCTGAAAGACAGGTTAAGTGACAGAAGATTGAATGAAGAGTTCTCTCTCTAGTAGCATTCTAGACCAGACAATAATAAAAAAAATCAAAACAGCATTAGAGTAGAAAAATACTGAAATTTTATAGAATTTATGAATGACAAAAGCTCTTATACTTAGAAATTCCCATGAGTCTCTAAATATGAAGAGAATTCAGAGAACAAATAAGGGATATGTGAACCGAAGTGAAAATGAGATACTCTTATAGCAACCAATTTATTATAATTTCAAATGGAAGCCTGAGTGCGCCACACGGGGATAAGCCACAAGAGCAACGGGGACTGTCCTAAACCGCTCCCGGACTGCACGCGACATGGCTGCTCTGGAGAGCCGTGGGCGGTTAACAGAAAGATAAAGGAAAGGCAAAACAGGCCTAATGTTATTTTATTTGCTATGTTGATGTGAAGCGTGTTTAATTCTATTCAACCCCTTATATAATTACAATTGGATCTAATCTTATAAACTGAGTAAGCAATCTTTAATTTGATTAATAAATACATAGTCATGAATCACCTTTCAGGTTATAAAGAACAGTTGGATGTACCTGGGAATGGCTTTACTTATCTGGCAAAGGGAAAGCCACTTCAAAACAAAGGTTACAGACACATTCTTTGGCGCCTGTAAAGTCGCCTATACATTCATTCATCACTTTAAATGTAAGCTCCATTCAGTGTAAGAGCCATAAAGCAGAGGCTTCATTTATCTAGTTCTGGGTCTTATGCCCAGTGTCTGGCATAGAGACGGCCGCATGACGGAAGCTCAGTCAATACTTACTAAAGGAATGAATGGATTCACACATTCATTCAAGGCTTAATGTTTGTGCTTTTGCTGTTCTTTTGCTATTTAATATTCATTCTAAATTTCTCTCACAATTATTTGTTTAGTAATGACTGTGTTCAATGGAGCTAATAATAAATATTATAGTAATAAAAACAAATACTACTTTACTCATTGTTGTCAAACATTGTTCTAAAGGCTTTATATATATTCGATCGTTTAATCTTTAGAGCCTGTATCACTCCCATTTTACAGATGGTAACACTGAGGTACTTGATTTGTGTAAGGTTCAATAGCTACTAAGTTGCAGATAAGTATTTGAGTCCAGGTGGTCTCGCTCCAGAATCAAGCTTTTTCCTCCAGTCATGTGCTTCATTTCCGAGAATATAGAAATGTCAAAGAATTCTAGACCAGATCATTCACGATGGGCACATCTTGATTTTATCTTGTTTGTGAAGATTTGCTACAATTCTACTTTGGCAGCACCAGAGTGGGACAACCCATGGAGGTGTTTGTTTTGGGCAGGATATATAAAAAATGTGCAACCACATGCCAGGCAAACCTGATGACTGAAGACATTTAACAAGAGAAAAGTCAATCGATGCCATGAATCTAGGGAGAAAAGCGGCCAAAGCCAGCGCAGAAGGCCAGAGGCAAGTGTGAGGACAGATTTGAGAAGGCAGGTCTGGACCAAACTCAGAAGAAGCAGGCAGACGTGTGTGCCCATGTACATATAAATGCAAGCCAGAATAACGGGAGAGAAAGAACTCAGTCCAGGAAAATTGCTGGGATTTAAGTACTGGTTCTGAGTAACAGCAAGAGTCAGAGCGGCAGGAGAATGCCAGGAGGTGTTCCGGCTTCCGCCACTGCAGAGACTGATGCTGAACCAAAGGTTTTCTGGGGTACAGCCATTTAGCGCTCGGTAGAAACTGGATCTGGAGGGCAAGTAGGTCTGAGAGTAGGAGGGACTGTCAACAACACTTGGATGGAGGGCAGAGGTGAAGAAACAACAAGCAAAACCTGTTTTTCTATAGATTTAACTTTTGTTTATTTTTACATTTTAAATATATGCTGAGTAATATATGTTCACTGATAAGCAAAAAGAGAAAATAATTGTCTATAATCCCACCAAAGATATTACTATTAAAAAGGGATGTGAAATCTTTTGTGTTTAAAAAAATTTATGAAATTATGAAATTTTTCTAACACAAAAACCTTGACAGATTAGTATAACGCACTCTCATGTACTCATCACTCGGCTTTAACAGTTTACCGGTCCTGTTTCTTCTACTCCCGCCCACAGTTTACACACACACAGGCTTAGAAACAGGAAAGGCTGTTCTGCCATGCAAAAATGTCATAAATGTTCTTCTCTTAATACTGTCGTCATCAATAAATTGCCATGTTAATAAAAATAAATTTAAATAATTTTTCTGGCTTTATCGCATTGCATTCTTTGCCTAGATTGTTCCCAATTTATATAGTAAATAAATAACACTGCCCTGATACACAAACACACACAATATAAAAACATTTATCTTCTTGCCACTGACATATGTATGTGTGCATGTAAAATGTTGTACACTGTTCCAATTATTTCCTTAGAATAAATTGTTATACATGGAATTTCTGGTTCAAAGTGTAAGTCTGTTCTAAAATATTTTAATAATTATTGTCAAAGAACATTCCAAAAATTTCCTACTCTTTACACTCTCACCAGCAGTGCATAGATATGCATATTTTTACATTGCCTCAGTAATACTGAGTTATTTAAATTCTTTGTAATTTTTTTCAAGTTGATTATTTTAATTGGCCTCATTGCTTGGATGTATAATTTTTTAATGTTATTAATCTTACACATCTTTATGTTTATGAGACAAGTGACAACTTATCATGGCAAATGAGGAATGTGACTAAAATTAAAAAGGCTGATTCCATAAACTACACATTTCTTTTTGTGTCATTTATTGAATAACCTTATATGTATATTTTTCCAGACACACTGAAAGGAAAAATGTGCATTCCAAAAATAATGTGTGTAATAGTTTAATTTTCTGAGAAAGTATGGACTGCTTTAAAGATTACTAGGAAATTAGATTAATTATATTGAACATTCAGTTCTGCAGCCATTGAGGGTTATATCTGTTAAATATTAACTCGTACCTGAATTCATTTTCTCATTCTCTATTGTTGTTCCTTCATGATTGACTGTTTCCTATTTTACAAGATTTATTATTTGACTAGGGTTTTGTAATGGTTTGACAGCTTATAAAACCTTAAAAACCAACCACTGGAGCACTAAGTAAATTGCATCAATCTATAACCTCATTTCAAAAAATAACACAATATGATAGTAAAATAAAGTATGAAAAATATCATCTGGTCTAATGTCTGTGTTTGTATTGTTCAAGAGCTCGTTTATCTGGGACCGTCAATGCATTACGCTTTGCAAAGTTTCACTATCAATGTCAGTTGGTAGAGGGGGATTCGTCATGCCAAAATGCTTTTTCTGAGTAATAAAAATGCCAAAAATAGAATCTAGCAATGAAAATAATCAGAGAAGGATTAGTGGAAAGCGGGGGCGCCAGGCAAATTGTTTTCTATTTTGCATAGCTAAAGAGCCAGATGGTCTAACTGGACCTTATTTACAGAACCACCCACTGCAGGATTTTAACTGAGTCCCAAGTCAAATACAGTACTGCCAAATTGAGTTTAACAGTGTCTAGACCAAAGCCCGTTACTGTATCCAGGCACTCTCGGGTTCCTTATCCTTATGGTGCTGCCAGACCTGTCTGCCATTCATATTCTTTTTCTGGAAATGTGCCTTCTTTATACTGGTTTAGAAACAATTTTACTTATATTTCTCTTCCTTTTCCAGGTAGAGATGAGATAAAGGAATAGATAGGGTATAAGTTACATGCTTGGGAAGTGTTCAAGATTCTACTTTTGACTTCTCTCATCTAGTCTGACCTAATATCAAATTGGCAGTAATATTTAATCCGTCTTATGCAATTATCATTTTTATTACATTTTGAAGTACCCTATAATGACCATCTTGCTCATCAAAAAGAACCAAGAAAACTGATCCAACAAATCAGGCAAACATTACTGATATATTTCACTGTTCATTATCAGGAAATATTTGCTATAATATTGTTCTTTTAAATTTATTTTTATTGAATTTATTGGGGCTACATTACTTAAATAGGTTTCAAGTGTACAATTCTATAATATATCATCTGTATTGTGTGTTAACCACCCATAATCTAGCCTCCTTCCATCACCATTTATACCTCCTTTCCCCTCTACTGCCTCCCCAGTCCCCTTCTTTCTGATAATCACCACACTGTTGTTTGTGTCTATGAGGTTTGTTTTAATTTAATCTTTTCACCTATTGCCTCCCAACCCTGCCCCACCAACAGTTGTCAGTCTGGTCTCTGTATCTGTGGGTTTCTTTCTATGTTTTTGTTTATTTTGTTCATTATATTTCACATATAAATGCTCTAATTTTTTTTAATCATCAGTCTTATAGAATGGTAACCTGGATTTAAAAATATTTGTAAAACAGATCGCTCATAAAATATTTACTTCCTAATTTCTGCTAAAATTCTTTGCTTAATGCTCCAAAAGAATTCAATTGTCCCTTTTTAGTTTCAAAAATTTGTGCTATTTTTTTCCATATTTTGCATCCCCTTCATCCCTATATTTAACATGTTTAAATTCTGGCAAAGAATTGGTAGCTGAATGGCCAAATTCTTCAGGAAAGGCTACAGCCTTTTGCTATTTCCTGATGAACAGAAAACATGTTGGGCTACAAGTCTAGCCAGAAAAAACAAATGTCTGTTGAAAATGATCCAGTCCAATTTTGAAGCTCCAAAGTCTGGAGAGAGATGCTGAGCCTCAGATTAACATCCAACACACACAGGACATGTCAGAATGAAAGAAAGTCCACTAGGGCTTGATCATCATCAGTTAAACCTAAAGAGATGACAGGTAAAATATAAGCATAATTTTATTCCAGTTGGCTAACATTGGATACTTTTATAAGGATGAGTCACTTTTCTAAAGAATTTTGCAATAAACTAGTTTTATGTCAGAATATCATAAAGAAGTTGACTTTGGCATTTGCTCTTTTGGGGGCTTCTATCTCTTCTCCTATCTTCTTTAAGGAATCTTGCTTAATTTTGCTCAACTAACTTTCTCTGCTTCAATCTTCTTTTTAGAATCTATTAGCTGCTCAGGGCTCTGGCCTCCTGATTTGGGACATCACCTTCCAATGCAGCCACGTTGCCCCTGGAATACAACCACCTCAACAGCATTAGAAGTGTCAGGTTTGGAATCATTTTGCTGACTCAGTTTAGAATGGGATTGAAAGAAATATGGCTTCCATTCCCAAAGTATTCTATGTTCTACTACAATTAGGGATGAGAACACAAACACAGTGGCTTAGACTAACCATGTTGTATCATTTCACTTATAGGGAGGAGAGCACCTTCAGCTTGAGATACTGCTATGCCTAAGAGATTAACTTTCAGCTTTTGAGTACAAGCCCTGTTACTTCATCAGATGGTCCTGTTGAACAGAAGGTAAGTGGGGCAGTGGTACCCCCACAGTTGTAAAAACCAAAATGTCTCTAGATACTTTCCAGGGAGACAAAATCACCCACGACTGAGAATCGCTATACTGAAGAATACATACTTTTAGTTTGTTTGGATGCTGTCGATTAGTCTCCAAAGATTGGTACCAATTTATATTTTCACTAGAATATCTACTTCATTCCATTCTCATCAATACCATGTAATTAAAACTTTTTTGCTAATCCTGAGGGTGCCAAACAGCACTTTGTTTTAATTTGCATTTCTCTAATTACTGGTAAGGCTGACTGTATCTTTTTATACATTAATGGACTCAATATGGTAATGTTTTGTTGAAGAATTTTGCATCTATGTTCATGAGAAATATTGATCTATTGTTTTCTTGTCTTGTAATGCCTTTTATCTGCTTTTCATATTGGATAATTTTGACCTCATAAAATGAGATCGGAAGTATTTCCTCAGGTTTTATTTTCTGGAAGAGGTTGTATACATTTGGTATTATCGTGCTGTAAATGTTTGCTAGAATTCACCAGTGCAATGATATGGACCTTTGTTTTCTTTTTAAGGTTAATAATTATTGATTTAATCTTTAATAGATATAAGCCTATTAAGATTACTTATTCTCCCTGTGTGATTTTTGGTGGTTTGAGTCTCTCAAGGGATTGGTCTATTTCATCTAAGTTGTCAAATTTTTGAATGTAGATTTGTTGATATTCCTTTATTGTTATATTAATTTGTGTTGCATCAGTAATAATGGCCACCTGTTTTATTTCTGATATTGTTAAATTGTGTCTTCTCTGGTTTTTTCCTTGGTTATCTTACCTAGAGATTTTAGAATTTTATTGGTATTTTCCCCAAAAACCCCAGTTTTTAGATTCATTGCTTTTTTTCAATTGTTTTCCTGTTTCTGATTTCATTTATTTTTTCTCCAATTTTTAAAACAAATTTTCATTTTCTTTTTTTTTTTTTTAGATTTTATTTATTTTTAGAGAGAGGGGAAAGGAGAGAGAAAGAGAGGGAGAGAAACAATGTGTGGTTGCCTCTCACAATGCCCCTCACTGAGGACCTGGCCCGCAACCCAGGCACATGCCCGGACTGGGAATTGAACCAGTGACCCTTTGGTTCATAGTCTGGCACTCAATCCACTGAGCCACACCAGCCAGGGCTTCCTAATTTTAATATTCATTTTCTTCAGCTTATTTTATTTTTAAATCCTCTTGTCTAGTGTCATAAGGAGATGTTGGATTTTTTAAAATGTTAGATTCTTATTTTTTTATAATATGTGCATTTAATGTTATAAATTTCATTCTAAACACATTTGTTACATTCCACAATTTTTGATAAGTTGCTTTTTGTTTCACTTCCCTAAAAATATTTTTTAAAAATTTCTCCTGAGCCACCTTTTCTAAGTCATATATTACTTCAAAACATGTTGTTTAAACTCCAGTGATTTGGAGGTTTTCCAGCTATCTTTCAATTACCAATTTCCATTTCATTATCATCTGACAACATACTTCGTATAATTTCTATCCTTTTAATTTTGTTTTTTGTTTTATGGCTCAGAATTTGATCTACTCTTTCGAATACTCCATGTTCACTTGAAACTAATAACACGTGGCCCATGGCCTACACGTGGCCCAGGATGGCTATGAGCACAGCCCAACACAAAATCGTAAATTTACTTAAACATGAGATTTTTGTGTGATTACATGTCTCGATGTATTTAATGTGTGGCCCAAGACAACTTTTCTTCCAGTGTGACCCAGAGATACCAAAAGTTTGGACATCCCTGTGCTATATATACTGCTGTTGTTTGATGGTGTATCCTGAACATATATATTACATAAAGTTGGTTGATAGTGCTCTTCAGGTCATCTATGCCCTTCCCACTTTTCTGCTTCCAGTTTAGACAACTGCTGTAATCTTTTACATGGCATATCATCACTGGCTCTAGTTCCTATCGCACTTCGTTCCCAATCTGTAGCCAGATCAATCTTTTCAAGATACATATCTCTTTATTTCAACCCATCGTTTAAAAACAGTGTAATGGTTTCCATTGCTCTGAGTATAAAGATGAATGTTCTCATCATTGCTTTCAATGATTTTCCCCTGGGGAATCCTCCCCTGGCCTTCCCTGACTAGATCAAAGTCCTCGTAGTGCCCATTGTGAACTCACAGTCCCACCCTCCTCTGAGTTCACTTGCAGAACCTCTTCCCATCTCAAGTAACTGTATCTTCTGTTTCTTGGCCCGAGGGCTTGTCTGGGTGCCACTGGCACCCCTGAAGTCTGCCCCCAAGGCAAACATCAACCAGCAAGGAACAATAGTTCATGAAGTAATGCCCCTTCACCCCCTATATTAGTGGGACACTTCTGATACATGGTCCAGGGTCCTTTAACCCTTTAGAAGTTCTCTAACAGGACTGAGCTTCAGTTGTCCACAGAAGTAACCCCCTCACAAAAACACTTTTTATTAAATTTTTCCTTCCCTAGATTGCTTTCTATTCTTCCTTACTTATTTTTCTGGGATCAGTCACCAAATAAAGTACCTACATCTGAGTTCTTATTTCAGGGCCAGTGTTTGGAGGAACCCAAAGTATGGCATCCTTAGTTCAGCCTCTTACACGGCCATGTACCTCTGTTTCACAGCACATTTAGAGTTTGCCTTCACATGAATACACAGAAAGAGGTTTGGGATAATGTTCACCAAATGCTCATTTTTTGGAGGATGGAATTTTTACTTTCAAAATTGCCTTTCTTCTTTTACAAACATTATAATTTTAATAAAAACCAGTGGCAGAACATTTTTCTCCAGAGCCATATAATTAATAAAGTGATGCATTTTGCTATTAATAACAATTTCTATAGAATACAAATTTCTAATTTAAATAACTTTATTTTGTATGACATTCTTTTTTACTACATTATTCACATACTGACTGAAGGAAATGGCTTCATTTCTTTTAGTAGTGAGGATATTTAATTACCATAAGGATAATAAGAGTCCCCTTATTATCCTTTTATGAGGTTTTGCTGATGTAGAAATTGAAAATTACAGGTGGCTAAGGAGATAGTATTTTGTCATACTTCAGTTTTTCTAAAAACAGATTTAACATGTCATTTGTTTTCTATTATGAAGCCTAAAGTAGAAAGCAACTAATTATCTTAGTGTTTGTATTTTATAGTTCAACCATTAGCATTTTATAGCCACTTTTTGCTGCTAAATCCAAACATTTTAAAGAGGAAAGAATGTAGCTATATTTAGACAAAGTAGGGTTGAAGTGCAGCCTTCAAGCTAATATGAGATTAATGGCTTTTCCTCCTTCTTGACTGAAGGTAAAGTAAAAATAGAAAATGGAAAAAACTTAACCCCTCCAGTGTGACCCCCAACTAGAAACTCAGAATACCGTTTCAGCTAAATTACCTACACAAAACTGTATTTTTGCCACCGATAAAGCCATCACACATAAATTCCTGCTTTTAAAAATAGAATGTTGCAAGAGGTTAGGGTGCGTGTGAAATCGAGAGAATAGGTATTTACAGATCCCAGATTTTTAAGTCATTTTTAATCAATAAAAAATGCAAACTTTTTGTGATTAAAAATGTTTTACTAAAGCCATGGATAAACTTTCTTATTCATTGGGACCCTAAGAGATTCTTTCATAATCCATCACTAAGACTATTCTGTTATGGAAATAGAAGGCTCTGGAAGAGTGTCTATAGTCAGATGATATGGGGCTAGTAATAAATCAAATGCGTTTTTCTTCCATTCAGTTTTTAAACATTAAAAATATTAATATTTCATGTTGGGAGAGGTTGGCACAAGGAGTGTACTCATGAAGTGCTGAGGGCCGTACACACAGTAGGAACACCCTCATGTTTCCTCCCAGCTACAATACGTAGAAGTATTTCTTTTATGAGCATTCTATCCTTAGAAGGGGAAGTGGAAAGATGCCCGAAGACCTTAACGTAATAATGTTCCCATAGTCTGGCCTGTTACAACTGGTATTTTATTTTAAAGAAAATAACCCACATGTTCAACCCTAGAAGAGTTAAATCAATGATGATACTTCTAGGTAATAAAAGGTTAGCCTTTAGAAATAATAAACAAATAGTCATTGTTAAGAAAATGTTCATCATCTGTTGTTAAGTGAAAAAGTATGGTTCCAAATATGTGAAATATAATGCCATGTTTCACAAGGACAAATGTACCTGACTATGTAGATAAAATCTGGATAATATATGCAAAATGGTAAAAAGTCATCCGTTTAGTGTGATAGGACTGCAATATTCTTTTTTCCCCTCTGTAGTTTCAATTATCTGCATTTTCTAATTTTCTACTATGACAATCCATTATTTTTATAATGAAGGGGAAATAAGAGTTTCAAAAATAACATACAACTCAACTATTTATATTTGTGAGACATCAGATACGTTAATTTCCTCTTTTTTATATTACAATGAAAAAATTAACTAAAAAGCACATGTGAAAGCTTGACAGAGATTGAGCATTTAATAAACGTTTTATAAATCTGACTTTCATGGAATGTAAGTCCTAGTAATGCCTCTGCCACGGTTTAGGAGTATGACCTTGGGCAAACTATTTAACTTCTTTGGATCTTATTTAATTCATGGGTAACATTAAGGAGTTACACTGATTTTAAGGCTTCTCTTCTAATCATTCTTTATGGAGAATCTTGTATAAAAAACTGGATGTAAAATTGTTTGCAGTACATGTAACACATATGTTTAAATTTGAAGACACGTGTATACATTGGAAGAGTGGAAAAGAAAGGGAGCGGGCTTTTATATATCTGTAAAAAGGTTCAGTCCTAAAATCACCAACACATCCTTGCCTAAAGCCCATGAATATTATCCATAGTGTGAGATATGGGACCGTTGACAGGAGGAAGGAAAATGAAATAAGTTTTCTAGGCCATCCTAGAAAAGAGTGAGGACAGTACAACTCAACTGCTGCAGCCTCGTCAAAGGTGGCTGTACTTCTGGCCACTTCCATAGGTCCACTGCAATAACATTAAAGACAGACATTTCAAAATGTAACATTAATGATATTCAGAAAGTAGAAGTAATTTCTAGTACTTCATGGTAAACCCCCAAGCAAGAATCCAGGGTAGCGACCCCAATTATTCTTCCCAAAAGATAAGCCAGACAGGTTGATAATTTAAAATCTTTCAGCCCTAACTGGCTGGGATATGTTTGTTGTTCCTGGTTCCTGAGCTGATTTCTAAAGAATGGGAAATATATTCAGTCTTTGGCATCAGACATCTCTAGCTTTTTGTTACGAGCTAGATTAATACTACAACTTTATTCAACACAAAACCATTTAATGGGAACAGAGAGCCAGTGAAGGAGAATGGGTGTAACAAGAATATTAATTCTAGGAATTTCAGTGGTATCAGGTCATGGCTTCCTGTATTTGTACCCAAATGAACATAAAAAAGTGATGGTGTAATGAATGAAACACTCCTAAATTGGCAGTCAGGAAACTTGGTTTCTAGCCCTAAATTTCCCACTAACTATGGGAATGATATTACCTCTGCGAACCACAGTTTCTTTCTCTAGATTAAGACTTCACACAGTATTTTATTTTCCTATGGCTGCCGTAACAAATGAGACAAACTTGATGGCTTAAAACTACAGATGTTTAGTCTCTCATAGTTCTGAAGCCTGAAGCTGAGATCAGTTTTACTGGGTTGAAATTAAGTTAGCAGAACCACACTTCTGGAGTCTCTAGGAGAGAATCTGCCTGTTATCCGTTTCAGCTTCTGGCAGCTGCCAGCATTCCTTGGCTTCTGGCTGCATACCCAAATCTCTGTCTCCATCTTCACATTGACTTTCATGTGTGTTTGCATGTGCACATGTGTATCTGTGTTTGTGAAATCTTACTCTGTGTCCCTTTCATAAGGATGCATATGATGGCATTTAGGTCCGAACCAATTTAATCTCCTCATCCCAAGATCCTTAATTCAACCTATGAAGAACTCTCTTCCATAAAAGGTAACACAGCGTTTAGGAATTAGGAAGTAGGTATCTTTCAGGCCATTTTTCTGGCCTGCTACACACTACTTGGTCAACAAGATCCAGGTTTATAGTTCAGTAAGTCTTTAGGGATAAGCATTTAGTTTTTTAAAAATCCATAGAGTCCAAGTGACAAAATGAGAAATCAAAGAGAGCGCAGCTTCATTCTACTTCTCTTTTGACCCCATGTCATCTATTTCTGATAAGCGATATAAAGATGGGGTTGTTTTATGGTAAAAATTTAATTTTCTCCTTTAGTTATAATGAAGAATATTTTAAAGGTGCATTTTAAAAATCATTCTTGCAAAGGAAATGGTATAGACAGCCAATTAAGTATCTGAGTCAAAAGATGTATTTAAAAGTTTTTAAAAACAAAAATAATGAGATGTTTTTGCCCCCTGTGCTACCAGAGCTGAACCTCATGAGAGTATAAAAATTAGAAAAGGATCCTAATATGTTTTGGTAATGATACTGAGCCCTCTAATAACTGTAAAATAAAATACACTAGCATAAACAATGAAATTTAGGCCTTGTTTCAATATAAAATATGTAACTCAAAAAATCAATAAAATATAAGAATGGGTGAAAATAGGTTAATAATAATAAATAATACAACAATTAATAAATCACAATACAAGAATAAACTCTGTGTTTCATGTACTCAGAACTGTAAACCTACTTTTGCTCACCTCTATATTATCTTTTTTTAAATGATATATTTATAGGCTCTTTTGTTTGTATGGCATCTAAAAAAGAATGTAAAATTTGATTGCATAGTGTGATTTGAAGACCAATCTCTCTTCAAGGTCAAGTGGAGCAATCTAGAGCCCTTAGAAGTGAATCCTTGAGACTCTTCCAAACAACATGGTTGGTGGATGCAGCTGGATTCAGTGGAGATTCAACAGAGTATTCAAAGTTAGAACGCAAGTGGCGTAGGGTTCCATCAATCATCCCACTGGGCTCTGAACGCAGGGCACAAGGAAGTGAGGTCCAAGACTAACCAACCCTCTGGCTTAGACTTTGGGATGTTTTAATGTGGTTGCCATAGATATAAAATATTTTAACTAAATAGCGTATCTCAACCACCACTATCACCCAATTTTGGAATAATGAGCCATTATTCTAGTGGTGACACTGGAGTGTGGTGAGTGGAGAAGGGCATTTAACATTCCATATGACATTCTATTCCCCACTTTCACAGGCTCTTTTCAAAACTTTAAATAACAAACATTCATTTATTCACTCATTTGATAGAATGATAGCTCTACCATTTGGAAAACACTGGGATAGTAAGACTTCTTTATCCTTAGGAATTCCCAGCTAAAAAGGTGGATAAATAGAACAATGACTACCACAAAATTATGAAGGTCATGAACAGTTATGAACAGAGGGACAGGGTTGATTAAGTCTGCTGAGGAAAAGTAATGTATCTGTCTCTGGTGAGAATACTCCAAATAAGGTGGGGCAGGGTCTGAATAAGTGTAGAGGCTGGAGATGGAGGGCAGTAAGGCAACAATATGGTTTTACCTGACTGTTGGAGTTGAGACAGGGAGTTTTATTTATTGATTTATTTTTAAATAACAGCTTTATTGAGAAAAAATTCACATACTATAAAATTCCCCATTTTATTTATTTATTTAGGTATATTTTATTGAGTATGCTATTATAGTTGTCTCATTTTTTTCTCCCCTTTATCCCCTCCACCCTGCACCCCATCCCATCATCCCCACACCTCTCAGTTCATGTTTATGGGTTGTACATATCAGTTCTTTGGCTTCTTAATTTCCTATATTATT